>JBCEWB010185840.1:0-25056 GCA_039654565.1 Peronia peronii
TTTTCTAAAGTATTCAATTTAGGTTTTTTTAAGCATCATATTTAAATTCAGCATGTCCAAATTAGAGGAGGGAAAGTATCAAAAAATAATTTGGATGGTTGGTTGCCATGGAAACGCTTCCATATTGGATTTCTGACCCCAAAATTGCTAATTTGCAAAACCTTAAGGCTTTGGTGTTTTTCAATGAAATCGTTTCAAATTTTGCATATATGTAGTATTCCCTAACCTCAGTAATGCCAAATATCAGTTTTTCGAAATTTGCCATGGTTTTTCTTCCGCAAATTTTTTAAATATGTACTTGGCAAGATGGTACTTTTTCTCATTTTTCTGGCACTTCAATAACATTTTCTCAAAAAGTAAACAAAATATTACAAATCCGATACTTATTGTTATTTTACACATATGCAGGAAGATTCATGCCAAGTTTCAAGTAAATCTGTCGGTAAATAAAAAAGCCTTAGGGAAAAGTGTGCTCGAAAAATAGGTTTTGAGGTAATGGTGTCTAAAGTTTTGACAAAGTTTTTCAACCAGTTCCTTGTGACATAATGTGTTCCTTTTACCTCAGAACATTCCAGCTTGATAGACTGGACCTCCCTCTTCAGCCTCCTTCTCATGCCTGGCTTTTTCTCCTGAGAAATACTTTCAGATTTAATGTAAAGACCTCATAGCTTCAGGTGAAATTGACCACCAGAAGCGAATTTGAGTGATATTTCAGACACCCCCCTTCGTAGAAAAATCTTGGTTTACACATGAAATAGGCTAGTTTTGACCATATGAATGGTAAAATCTTGAAATAAAATGGTTTAACTTGAAGAAAAAAAATAAATCGAAATTCGATATTTTCAGCCAAAATCTCGATTTCAGGACCCGCCCCTAGCTCCCCTTAATTGAGTTTACACACTGCTTCACTTGCATGTCACTACACCAGCAAATCCTTCTACCATGTTGTTCTTCACAAATCTAGATTTAATAATGAATCTATCAAAACTCATCTCACTTTAGATGGAAAATAAAAAAAAACAAAAGTAATATGCAGTCTCTGGTTCATTGAAAATCTGTGGATGACTGTTTTAAACAGAATTGACTAATTGTTTGCTTAAATACATCAACAAAGGAAAAAAATTGTCATGTTACATGTGCAGGTGCTGGTCTTGGACTTCTAAACCATGATCAGCAATCCTAGCTCACAGTCATTGATTGAATGCCCATATTGTCAGTATATCTCTGTAATGAAGTATTGAACATATATCTGGCCGACTGAGGGATAGTAAGTCCACCAGTGGTATAATTTTTAATGCAGATGTCAGGAGTCATTAAGCAGTGATGTTGAGACTGTCTTTTTTTCTTGTTCATTTCAGAGCGTGCACCCCATGCCCCTATAGTTGAGTCGCCGCAGAATGTGACAGTGCCTGAGGGTGAAACAGCCCGCTTTTCTTGCAAGATTCTGCTCAGCGATACTCACCCACACATCCAGTGGGTCAAACATCACCTGGTCAACGGCTCGTATGAAAATGAAGATGGTCATCAGTATATAGAGGTTGTCCAGGTATGCCCACTTTCTTTGTCTTCTTGTTATTTTCTTTTTTAAATTTCACATACATATCAATCAGTATATACACTGTTTTTTTCTTCTGCAGTTCAGAATTTATGTAATCTAATTTGAGAGTTGCTGGCAATCTTATGCTGCATAATTGAGTCCTTCACTCCAACGGTTCATAAATTACATTAATAGGAAAGCAGGAGGTCTCACATGCTGCTGATAATTATTTTTGAAATTCTGCCATCGAGGACGTTACTGGGAGACACTGAAATAAAAGAACATCCATACAATTCATACAGAAAAAAAAACCCAACCCATAAAATTAAATGCTTTGTAACATTCAGCTAATGTTCTTTTTTTTTTTTGGGCACTTCATAAGTACATGTAATGAGTCAATGGCAGCTAGATGACAATCAGCATTGAGAATAATCATTGTGTTTTGTTAATAATCATGGCTTAATGATACATGAATTAAAATGTTTGTTGTCATTTGCTAATGCACTTCATGTATTCAGTAGCTTATTAGCAAAACAATATTCTGTGATAAGGGGCTGAATGCCTGTTGTTTCAATGTCAGTTGTTTTGTTTTTTTTGTTTGTTTGTTCGGATTGTTTTTTTTATTCCATTACAGTTTGTAATGTTTACAAAGCTTCCATTAGCATTTTAAAAACTTAAGGGGGGTCAGAGCATCTGGTCCTGATGGTTTTAATAGAACCTTACCTGAGGAGGGGGATGGAAGGATACTGCTCATGAAATGGCAAGATGTATCGTATAAAACTGAAAAAAATTCACTTTATTGTGTATGACAGAATGATACATTTAATGAAATGGTAAGGCAATCCCTAAACATCATGAAACCATCAGAAAATTTGGCTGAATTCATGACTTGATTTTGACCCTTATTGGCCAAGTCGCTCCTTAGGATTCAATGTATGCAGAAAACATTTGTAGAGAGGAGGAATCCATTAAACTCATATGCTAGTGGAAGCTGTCTTTTTGAACCACATTGTTAGAGTAGTTAAAATATTTTTGGATTTGTTTGTGCGTTTGTTTTTTTTCCTTATGTATAGATATCAAATTGTTAGAATAGCTGAATTATGTTCTCAGTTCTTTTTCAACTTTTGAATTTGTTATGTTTTGTTTTAGGGTGTATTAGTTCATGGGAATGTACCGTCTGTTTGGTTAACATGGTGTTATCATTTTTTTTTTTTTGATCATTGAGCCATGCAGATAGCCCTTGAATACCATGTTCATTTAGTTCTCTTTTTTTTTTTGTTTGTTTGGTATAATCCATGGACATATTTGTTTTTGTTACACACTTGTTTGTTTATCATCATCATTATTGAACTGTTAGAATAGACTCAAGTTAGTTTGTTTGGTCACACATTATTTCATCATTTATTTGTAGCCATCCTTTCTGTTGTTGTTTTTTTCTTTATACAGGGTGAGAAGGTAAAAGAAACAGAAAAATCCGTCTCTTGCTTGTTGACAAAAATCCACCAGTTTGATGTTGTCCATTACCTCTATTTGTTGCATATTGTATGTCTCGTGGAAACCCACCAAGGCCTGAAAAAATAAATATGGTGTATTTGAATAAGGCATGCTAGTAAAATAATATCAAAGGATGCAAACATTGTAAACATTGCATTGATCAATGTTGTCACTCACAAATAAATGCAGCATGTGCTGATAATTGCACAAGATGCCATATATTAATATTGACATGGTCAGAATTGTTAATGTACATGTTTAACACTTCAGATCCAGAGCTCATATTTAAGAAATCAGCAATTGACCAGAGCATAACTCAGCTGCTTTTAACCACCATTTAATTTGCCTGATGAAATAATTATACTAGCATAATTTTATTCCGCCCATTGGATCCTTATGCTCTGTGAACTCAGCAGTTGATGACTGGTCTTGGTAACCGATGTCTCCAGTTTTAGTTAAGTGTAGTAATCTAGGTTGGAATTCGCTCCTAGGTCGTGTTTGTATGGTATGCACTGTGTCAGTTTTACCCAATGTTTAATTTCAAGATTATTATTTGGAACAAGTCGATTGTTTCCAATATCAATGTTGTATGTACTAACCTCCAGCACATTTCAGTGACATGCAATTCAATGCACAACTTAATAACAACAATTATTGTGGACACTTTTTGTTTTGTAAATATTTATTTTCATGAGTTTTCCTATTTCAGCTCATTGTTTTCAGTTTGGTTGTCTTTGCCTGGATCCCCCTACTTTAGCTCTCTGTTACCTGCCTTATGTTTCAGGATTGGTCCAGCCCTAGTCATCAACATCATTCATTCCTCGATCTTTGTCCTCTGCAGTGATTCTATATATTTGAGACTGTGACAAAAGGTTGTGAGTTTTACATAGACCAGAAACAACACTTTTTATTTTATTATTTTTGTTAAATTTCAGTATTTTAAAAAAAATTTTATTTTATTTTATTTTATTTCATTCTTCCTTACATCGCTCAAATTTTTTTCATTTGCATCTTGTGCCATATATTTTAAGTTCAAAATGTATACATATTAATTTCCCTCTGTGAGTAACAAAAGGAAAAATATCAATTGAAAAAAAGTGTTGTTTATGGTGTGGATAGTCAAGGGGCAAACACTCACCATCTCTTGTCACAATTTCATTGCTATTCTTGAAAAAAAAAATCCTTCTTCTCAGTCAAGAAACATCTGCTATTAAATTTTGTCAAATCATTCCAATGTTATCTCAAGTGATCTTTTACCTTTGTCATTGTCCTATATATGTTGCATTCCATGCCCTTTCAATTGATGAACATCCTATGATTAAAATTGAGTTATGGCAGGCAGTTTCTATGATATATATCATTGTATTTTATCTGTAAGTCTGACAATAATTTGTGGGTAAAAGATGAGCTCATTATCAGTTTTTACTCTGTAAATTCTTGTAGGAGCCCCAGAAAAATCACATCTTAAAATTTCAAGAAAAGCGGTATAAATCCTAGAATTAATGGAAATGCAAGAGATGTATATTTTGAGTCTCATCAATAAGAACCTCCCACACAAATATAAAGTGTGAATGAACTATTTGTTTTGTGTATGGAGACCAAAAGTGAAATATTATTATAGTGTCTCACTGAACCTGAATTATTGAAGTTTTAGGATCTGTGTTTTTTTTTTCTCCTCTTACTTTATAGTAAGTGCAATAGCTACTTCATTTTGGTAAATAATGATGTAGAAAGTTAGAAATCATTCTGCACTGTACCAGAACTTTACTTTGGAAAAGGATGAGGATTCCTACTTATTTGGGCTTGTTAGTGTATATATGTGATGTGAAGTGAATCTTCAATCTGTAGCCCTTAGACCAAATTAGTCCCAAATGCTACCCAACCAGATGTGGAAATGGCATTGCTACCCCAAGGAATTCAAGATAGAAATTTAAAAAAAAAAATTAAATCTGGCTCTGTTTATCTCAGACTGTCTTTTACCACAGGACAAGAGAATTTTCTTGCGATCTTTTTTTTTTTTTTCATTCATATCTTTGATTTGGGGATCAATCACGGTGGTATTCCAACATCTGAGGTTCTGAGCAGACAGATCCTAAGAGCATTGAATAGTCTACACATCACTGCATCCCGTCCAGTAACTCACATTTTAGTGCATGGTCACACTGTGCATAGAAGATGATGATTGATATTATCAGTCGAGATTTATCTTGCATGTTGCAGGATGCTTCAGGGAAAGTGACACTTCAGCTATCATGAAATACTCACATATTAGGATTACATCTGAAGATCAAAAATATTGTACTTTTCATTAAATTTGTAATGATATTATGCTGCATTTTTAACTTAAAATCAGTTGTTCAAGAAATGCATAAGTTTCACAGTGTAAATTTGAAAGGTCTATGCATTGCTAATTATTTTTTTTCCTGAAACTGAAATTCAAAGATCCAAATCAAAACTTTTTTCATCTAACAATTCCACAAAAAATAATAAAAATACTAAAATAAACAAAAATGGGAAAAAAAAACAAGAACACACGGCAGCCAAATGAAATGTCTGGTGGATTTACATATTAATGTAATTATTATGTAATTATTAATTAATAATTTATTTGAATAAGTGCTTAACCAGAAACTAACATTGTCATATGCTACTGATTTCTTGCAGACTGCTACACTCAACAATAGCAATCCTGAAGTGCTGGTGCTATACAATGTTACCAAAGAGGATGAAGCCTGGTATACCTGTGTGGTCACAAATGCTGTTGGGAAAAATTACAAAATGGCTTTCTTGGAAGTTTTGGATGGTAAGGTTATTCAGTGTTTGTTTGAAACAAATTACAACACTGCTATATTGGATATAAAGGATGATCAAGTCAAGCAAAATCTAATTGTACTGCTTCGTCTTTTTTTTACATCATGTTGGGGAAAAAAGTGCAAAATGGTTTTTTTGACATTTTGGATGGTAAGTTTGCCTGACTTGTCTCTTCTTGTAACTTGGGTCAAGAAAAAAATACACCTCTTCTTTCTTGGAGATTTGGGATGACAAATTCAAGGAGTGGCAAGTTATCCTGACCCATCTTTCTTTTGTACTTCGTGTGGTGGCAAAATTGCAGCACTGCTTTCTCGAAAGTTTGGATGATAGTTATCCTGGGGTGTCTTTTTGTGTAACTTGTGCAAAGATAAATGACAACATTGCTTTCTTGGAAATATAGGATGATAATTTCAAACAGAAGTTGAGGTATGCTGGCTCACCTCTCCTCATATCTTGTTGGTGGAAAATTGCGGAACAACTGTCTTGGAGATTTTGAATGATAAATTCAGAGATTTAGATATCCTAAGTTGTCTTTTCCTGTAGCGTCTGTGAAGCCAAAATACAGCACTGCCATCTTGGAGATTTGGGGTGGTAAGCCCTAGCCAAGCTACCTATGCTAACTTGGTTCTGCTTGTGTGATGAAAAGTTGCAGCATTGACTTACTTCAAGATTTTGGATAAAATTATAAATTCAAGCACTAACTCACTATCCTGACTTGTCTCTGCTTGTAATTTGTTCTGGGGGAAATTTGCAAAACTGCTTCCTTGGAGATTCTGGATGATAAATTCAGGCAGTAACTAAGCTTTCCTGAATTGTCTTTTTCGGTATTATTTGTGGAGACAAAGTAACACCATTTATTTGAAGATTCTGGATGATAAGTTGAAACAGTAGCTAAGCTTTCCTGGCTTGCCTTTGGTAGTGGTGACTTTGTATCATGTAAGGGAAAAATTGCAGTGCTGCTTTCTTGGAGATGTTGGTTGATAAATTCAGTCAGATGCTAGGGTATTCTGATTTGAACCCTGCTTGTAACTTATTTGGGGAAAATTTGCAACACTGCCATCTTGGAGATCGATATGTTCAAACCATAGCCATGCTGACTTGTCTCTGCTTGTATGATGAACAATTGCAGCACTGATTTCTTGAAGATGGATAATAAATTCAGACAGTAGCTAAATTTACTGCCTCACCTCTTTTGGTAATTTGTGAAGGGAAAATTGCGCCATTGCTTTTGGAGAGATTTTAAATTATAAAAAAGTTATAGCTATGCTATTTTGGTTTGCTCCTGTTTGTCCTTGCCATGTTTGGAGAAAATTTGTAATTCTGCTTTCTTGGAGATCTAGGATGGTAAGTTCAAGCTATAGTCAAGCTATCCTGGCTTGCTTCTGTTTGTAGCTTTTTGGGGGGAAAAAATTGTGGTACTGTCTTGGAGATTTGTATGATAAGTCCATGCAGTGCTATTGTAAGTTTGTGTTGTAAATTATATTGTAACATATGTACTGCCTTCCTGCAGATTTTTATAGTGAAATAAATCATATAGATTTCCCAAAGGTTTTCATGGGACAATAAATTATCATTTCATTTGCCTATAGTTTGCATGTTAAACTGAATTAAAAAACTGCTTTCCTGAAGATCTGAATGGTAATTTCAAGCAGGAGGTATATATTTGTTTTGGACTTTGTCTTTCCTTTATCCAATTATTGCACCAGTAGAAAGTGAAATAGAAAGACAGATTCAGAGTGAATGATCAGTAAAGAGTCAAGGGGGATTTGTTAGGCAGATGGTATCTCTTGATTGCTCTCAAATTTGTTGTACCTTTAATCAGGCTTTCTTGTCCTGAACCCAGAAATTTTCTTCCAATTGCAAAAATTAACACATGTACAATTTTAGTTTTATTTGTCAGCTGGATATAAATGACATCTTGAGGGATACTTTACTCTTTTTGTGTCAGTTATTTATTAAATGCATTTCTTACAGGATTGCAAAAATGTACAATTTGCAGAAAAAGACAAATTTATGTAAGAAATAAATGACAGCGACCACTCAGCCTACTTTCTACTTTCTTGATGATTCGGCTGGGTTTGACTCCCAAGAAGGACCCAATATTTTGTCCTTGAGAAAGAGAATAAAAAATTTAGATTTTTCTTGACTTGTCCCAGGCTAAGATGGATACTAAGCTGTTAACAGTGAATATCAGTGTCCTATTCACAAGGATTTGAGCATCTAACAGGCAGACTCCTTGATTGCCTCCTAGGAAGCTGAGAGTGTATGTCAGTGTTTCTTTTGAGTCGGTCAGGATAATAATGGACCACAAAATGCTCAGGGCCTGTATTGTATGGGAACAGACACGCTTGTAAATGCTCTCTATTTATTATTATTATTATTCATGTTCAGTTTTACTTAAAGAGATTTTCCCCTGGGGGGGGGGGTATATAAGTAGGTTCTTTGCTCCCATTCCCATATGGAGGCAGGGAGGAAAGCCTGCCATTAGTGTGATGTGTTCCATGGAATCGTATCTTCAACTTTCCAGGGGTGACATCTCTTCTCTCTCTCCTTGCTCCTGTCTTCTGTCCCACTCTCTTCCTTCTCTTCTTCTTGACGTGTAAAGGTTTCTTACCATATTGGCACAATATGGCCATGATTGTGCTGATGTGTGTTTAACCTCACACAAACAAACAAACTCAAAGAGATTTTTTTTTGTGCTTTTCATGTTCAGATGAGGAGATTGCTTCGCGAGCTTCTGCCAGCCGCAGAGACAAGAAGGAGAAGATCAACAGCACTGGCATCATCGTAGCCATAGTGGTCATTGTGGTGCTGATACTGATTGTGATTACAACAGTTGTTTGCCTGTTTTACAGACGGTATAAGGGCAAACCTGGAGAGCAGGCACGCATGAAGAGGATCATCATCATGAAACCAGTAAGTTGCCATTACGAAGTACCAACCAGGCTGGAAAATTTGGGTGCTCCCAAAAGTTTCAGCAATTTCAGCTCATTAATTCTCCGCATTTGTCATTAATAACATCGGAGTTTATGGGCAGAGAATCACTAGCTTCAAAAAAATTCAAAATTATCTACAAATACACTTGCTTCACGGCAAAAACAATAATATACCGCATACATAAGATTGATAGGGTTTAATAAATGTTGAAAATCTTTGCATGTAGAACAGTCTGCCTCCAAGTAAATTCATGTAGTTATGGTGTGAAAAGTCCAAAGTACCAAACTGCCGACAAATTTTGTGCTTTTCTCTCATCCACATATTATTATTTTCCACATTCTGGGTGTGGATTTGTGTATCTAGTGGCTGGACAAAGTTCTCCTGGTGTGTAATTGTGCTGTGGATGTAGATGACATGTCTGCAAATCAAATATAGAAAAAAAATTGATGTCACGCCTGTGAACTCTCATATTGCCTTTGCCATTTGTTTTCTTTTAATATATTGAGTTAGTTATGCAAGACACTTACAGTATAAAATGAAGCCAGTATGTTTGGAATTAAAAATCTGCCATTCCATTAATTTCATAGATTTTCTTTTAAGCAGATTCTTTATATTATATATATAAAACCTGCTGTTTGTGAGCTGGTATCCTCCTAGTTCTATAACAAAAAATCACTCATCAGTAGTGCAGCACCATCAGAAAGGAGTAAGGAGAAAAAATGAAAATGATGTGAGCAGAGAGAGGGAGAGCCCCCCCAAAAAAGGAAAATGATGAGTGGATGTAATGGAAGTGAAGAGAGGTGTGGGTTACTCATTGTCCTTTCATGAAATGATATGGAAGTCCGCATTGTGATTTTTTTTTTTTTTTTTTTCACCAGAATGATCTGTACTACCACAACAAAGATCCGGATGCTGTGGCACCGTTGATGATACCCCAGGTGAGGATTGTAGAGGGTGGATACACCAGCAGTGGAGCAGGCAGGAGGCGGCGACTATCCTCTGACTTTACAGAAGTTTCCGAGTTTGAGCTTCCCCTGGATATGAAATGGGAGTTTCCACGACAAAGGTAAGCATGTGTAGGGTGCAGAATGAGATAGTAAATTGAAAAGTATAGGTGTAGTGGAATATTTAAAGAATAACCTGATTGTGGGACACTGTAATGGCATTTCTGTATGCTATTTGATTATATCGAGCAGCCTTCATATTGCCTGTAATTGCTAAATAAAAAGTTATACAAGATCTGTAGCAAGTGTTGATGGAAATCATTTTTATTTCCTGTATGACTGGGGAGCATTTAAATGAGATTTCAGCTTTTTTGAATAGAGAATGAACAAAAAAATGATAGAAACACCAGTATTGACTCAAGAGCTGAAAATTAATCCATACAGTGCACTGTACATAGAAATATTGAATCTTGAAATGTTGAGAGAGGGAAGAAAAATATACATATTAGAGAGAATTATTGCATGCTTGTTTTGTCTATCATCAGACTCAAACTGGGTCCAAGATTAGGGGAAGGAGCTTTTGGTTTGGTGGTCAAGGGAGAAGCCACTGGGCTGCTCAATAATAACACGCCCACTACAGTGGCTGTCAAAATGCTGAAAAAGGACGCTACAGAT
Organism: Peronia peronii; assembly: GCA_039654565.1. NCBI lineage: Eukaryota > Metazoa > Mollusca > Gastropoda > Systellommatophora > Onchidiidae > Peronia > Peronia peronii. Next base: position 10,399 of record JBCEWB010185840.1, read on the forward strand.
CGGGAAATGATGGACCTTATCAGAGAAATGGAGACCATGAAACTCATTGGGAAGAACAAAAACATCATCAATCTTCTCGGTTGTTGCACACAGAAGGGTAAATATGAAATATTTCTAATTTTCATATACAGAAGAGATTTGTTGGATGTACTGTGGAGACAGCATGATTTCAGGAAAAGAATGTGGAGAATTTTGCTTAAGTTGATGTCATTTGAAATGTTTGATGAAGACACCAGTTTTGTATCCGTCTGTCTTGTGCATGGGCTCGGAAACTATAAAATCCTGAGATCTGAATCTTTTTTTGATGCCAACTTCAGTCACTGTGTTAATGGTTCTGTAAATGTAATTTAACATCTCATGAGATCAATTTATCAGACTGTAGGATAACTATTAATTAATTATTATATATGGAAAATGACAAACTCAATGAAAGAGTTATTAAATCACACATTCTGTGATGTTTAGCTATACTCAGACAACGCATGTTCATTAGCCAGCAATCCATCGTTAATTTTTAGGATTGTTGCAATGCATCTGGTTGATCTTGCTAAGAAAATGTAGGCCATTTAATTCCCTAAGCATTGTTTGTTATCCCATTATGATACTACCTCATCTCATTCTTTTATTCCAACAAATATTCAATGTAAATATTCTAACATATTTATGTGTGTATATAGTGAACAAAAAAAATATATCTTTTAAAATTGTGTTTTGTTTGGTTTTGTTTTGTTGTTATCATTTAATTTTTTTTTTTTCATTAGGACCTCTGCTTGTCATAGTCGAATACGCACCCCATGGCAATCTGCGAGATTTCTTGAAAACGCACCGCCCTCCAAACCCAAGCTGCCCTCTGTCATCAACGGAGTATGAGCAGCCTATACTTCCCTGTAACGAGGAACTCAAGGCCCTGACTCAGAAAGATTTGATATCTTTTGCTTTCCAAGTTGCTAGAGGAATGGAATATCTAGCATCCAAGCAGGTCAGTATTCCAGAAGTCATGGAGTGATAAGCTCACAGTCCTGTGTAGTTCGAATAGGGGGCCTTTAAGCCTGGGAGGGTCAAAGAACAGATTTGGTCTAAGACTCACTTGTCACTACTTTGAACTGGAATTTCTTTCTAAACACCTTCATAAAATGCATTACCATGGTACCTGTAGCATATTGCCTTCATTGACATATGCATTGTTTTGTTTAATCATTAATAAAATTTAGAAAAAAAATAAAATCAAAATGACATTGCAGCATTTTCCATTGATACTTCTAAAACTTTCCATATATTTGTGTAGAAAAGCGAAGCTAATGTATTACTTTTTGTTTGTTTTGCCAGTATTATGTAGGTTTTAGAAGTATTATTTAATTTGGAGAATCACAGAACTGAAACCTTATTCTCATTAGCATTGCAAACTTTGAAAGTGAACAAAACATTGCAGTTGCATCTTTTTATGGGACAGAGTCTAAGGAACTGTCATTTGATTGATGTGCCATTCTTTGTTCTGATAAAATCTCACAATAATCTTTTGCATCAAATAAGATTTTGTGATTTGTTTGGTCTTCCCAGTGCATACATCGTGACCTGGCTGCAAGAAATGTGCTGGTTGCGGAGGACTACGTACTCAAACTTGCCGACTTTGGTCTGACACGAAACCTCCAACAATTTGATTATTACAAGAAAACAACAGATGTAAGTTATTACGATTAGTTTTTTCCCAGATAAAACTTTTTAATGTCAGTGATTACCACTCAAGGAAGAATATTTTACAACAATGCTATTAAAATAAAAGCAGGTAAATTTAATTGCTATGTCTGTTTTTCATGTTTATTTATTGGATATTGATTCAGGGGGGCTTAGTAATGATTGTGTAAGGTAGTAATTAGCACATTCAGCTAAATTTTGTTCAAATTTCAGTTCATTTAGTAGTTTGATTATAACAAGACCAAAAAACAAAAAAAGGTGAAGGGCAGTTTGGCAGGAATAATCTATCCTGTGCAAATTTCTACTTCTTTTGTTTTCTTCTTCTTGCAGGGAAGATTACCAGTCAAATGGATGGCACCTGAAGCTTTGTTTGACAGGAAATACACATCAAAGAGTGATGTGTAAGTGCACATAATTGACAGAAAGTTATGAAAGATAACATCATTATTAGTACTGGGTGTGAACTCCAGTTTGAAGGCTGACTGAAAAGAGGTCTTGGTGAAGTTGTATTATTCACGTCTGTCAGTGATGCCCTTATGTCTGTCAGCTGAAAGATCTCAGCAGATAATTCAAACATATGGATGTCAAGTGTTTTTTGTTTTTTTTTCTTCTCAATTGTGAAAGCAGTAGGCATTGCATGCAAATACCTCAAATGTTTCCATGAAACTTCTTGCCTTTGCTCATCACAGCAATGGCAGCTCAGAGAAGAAATTTCTTTATTTAGTCAAGTTAGTTAAGGGAGATAACTGTTAATTTTGGCCATAATTTTACAAATTCCGCCTAAAGTGCTCTCTTTTTTTTTTTTTTTTTCACCCTGGCTTAAAATTGCACCCTACATGTCACTTAATTGTTAATCAGTCATGTGTTTGCTCTATGGGAATAAATAAATCTGTATCTTGATTTTCATCTATACAAATAAATGATCCGTCCATTTGCAGTTGGTCGTATGGTGTGTTGCTGTGGGAAATATTCACCCTAGGAGGCAATCCATATCCATCTGTCCCAGTAGAATCCCTCTTTGCTCTATTGAAAGATGGACATCGCATGAAGCGCCCACCCTATGCTTCTAGCAAGATGTGAGTAATTGTCAGGCTATATACATCGCACTGATATTACAAATATTAAAGTAGGAAGGTGTCAGAGTGAGAATATTTGAAGAAAAATTTAATTAAGATGAATTTTTATATTGGTAGTAAGCTCTTCAAAGCTAAGTTTTGTCACAGGGGTGATACAATTGCCTTGATGTAATCAGGATATTTTCAAATAGATTTCGATATGTCCATGACATTTTTGGTCAGCTTTGGTTCAGTGCAGATACTGGATGGAAAGAAATTTGACTCTAATTTTTTTTTTGTAAAACATCAACATTTTTCAACAAATTAGCTCTTCTGAATCTGCCTGATGATTCCTATGAAAGTGCATAAAAATTAAAGATTCCGTATTTGTTCACTTGAATGCAGTAAAGTGAATACACAGTGAAGATGAAAATTAATATAGAAGAAAATGACATTGTGGCTTGGGAGTCTTGAATACATCATCTGACAACTCCTGTTTAGATGACAACAACTTCGATTGCTGCTCAGTTTTGAATGCATGACATTTGATGATGAAGTGCCTGCATGCAATATTTTTACGGGCTCTTTTAGGCGGTAAGAAGATGGGCTGACAACAAATGTTGTTGCAATCAGGCGAAATCAGTCTGATGTCCAATTTTTTCAGGTAGAGATTTGTCAGTGGGAAAAGAAATGAGTGTATTTGACTGTGGTGAAAAAAGAATATTTAAATATGACTTTTGTTTGTAGAGATATTCACATTCAAACTTAACTCCTGTGGCTCCATGGTGAGTAAAATCTGATTTTATCAGTAAAATTCCTTTTGACTTACTTCACTCATTCACTTGACACACCTTAAGCTTACAGCAATGGGAAGATATTCTGTTGATGCAGTGCTGTTTGCTTGGGCTTGCAGGTATAGCATAATGCAGCACTGCTGGCAAGAGGAGCCCAACAAACGTCCGTGCTTCAAGATGTTGGTTCAGGAATTGGACAACATGCTCACTTCTTCATTAAATGATGAGGTAGGTCCGCTATGACAGGCTCTCTTTCATTGATCATATGTACAATTTTTGCATAGCATTGAGATATTTAGTGACTTTGCATTTTCTTTCTCTTATGCTGAATTATTTTTTTGATTTTTGCAGTCTTTGTTGTTCTTTTTACAAATGTAAATTTGAATGTTAATTATGACAAATCATTATCCTTCTTGAAAATAACTTTTTTTTTTCTTCAGTTAAATGAGAAATCTGACTTGTTAGAAAATCTAGCCCATCATCATCTAAAGATCTATAATGTTCATGCAATAAATCATGCTTTCTCACAAAAAATTCAGTGTATATAAAAAAGTTTCACAAAATACTTTGCCATAAATTGTTGTTTTTAGTGTAGTTTTAGATTCATAAATTGGCACTACCTTCTAGGTGTGGTCACGGTCTGTTTCTACTATGAAAGTCATGAAAATGGCACATATCGATTTCTGTATTAAATGATGTAGATTAATTACTGTTAATACGATTATGACTGTGTTGATGTTGTCTGGGTGTTTCGAATGGCAAATAAACTTTTTTGGTTGATTATTCATTGGTGTTGCGCTCTTTACTTTAGGGTTAGGTTTAAGTTAGATTAGGGGTAGGGTAGGGTTAGGGGTAGGGATACATTCTAATAGACTTAAATTAGCAAGCATAATCATGCAGTAATCGATATGTGCCATTCTCGTGACTTCTGTAGTAGAAACAGACTGGGATCACACTTAGAAGGTAGTGCCCATAAATTTGGATCTAATGTCTGACATGAGATTACCTGGCTTTTTTTTTTCTCCCAGGCCTATCTTCATTTGGAACCCTTTGAGAGCCCCATGAGCACCTCAGACTCCCAGTACTCATCCATGAGCCATAGTAGCACAAGTAGTGCCGCCAACAGCTGTCACTCCTCAGACAACTCGGTCATTGCATGACTACCCCACTGTTGACTGAACTAATCATCGTAACCACCATTTCACAGTTTGAGATTCCCCCCACATTGACTTGACTGTCATTCACAGCTCACACTCACAGACTATGGTCAGCTTGAATGTCTATGTGAATTTCTGACCATTACACAGCCATTGCCATCAGTAGAAATATTGGTGACTTCCAAGTTCAAGTGGAGAGGCAATCCTGTTTTCATTGGTGCATTTGCTCACAGTGTTTGCTACATTACAGTTCTGTGAGACTTAACATTTTTTTCAATGTGTTCAGGTGGATGGAAGTTACTTTCAGTTTTCCACTGAAAAACTTTGAGCTTTTCATCTCACACAGTTGCCAAGTTAACTCAAATTTGAAGAAAAAAAAAATGTGTTGTAATATAAATGTTATCAGTTAGCAGAATACAAAAAAATGTGGAGTAAATTTAAATTGTGCCAAATGTAGCTCCCATAGCTCCCTGTAGTGTGTCTTTATGTAAAATTATGTACAGCATTTCTGATGGTAATTGAACATACATAATAGTGGCAGTAGTGATAAGAAATTCTGTTTCTCGTTCCTATGATTTATGTTTTCTATTGATCATGGCCTTCATTAACAAGGTCATATATATAAAGCTTAGGATTGTGCTATTCTTATTAAAAAAAAAAGAAAAAATAGCAAATCCCGGCTCTCGTGGACACGAATCTGTTGTTACTAATGGTTTTATTGAAGGCTTATCACATCTTCTTTTTACTAGTGAGAAACTAGTGGTGAGAAAGAGTAGAAGTTATTTTGAACTACATAGTTCTCACATTCACAAGGAACAAGGACTGTTGTTTGTGTTACTACCAGTTATATCAGAAAAGCCTTCTTTGAAACATCAGTATTACTGACATTTGATGGCTCTCCAAGGCATAGACATTCAACTGGTGATTTCATGACTTTGGGAAAAATTAGGAAAGAATAAGAACATGCTAAGGGTGCTTTCATTGCGATACCACAAGTGAAAAACTGATTAATAGAAGTGAAGTCCACAAGGAAGGAATCATTTCACAAACTACTTTACTTTATTGAAAAGCATACCTCTTTTTGAGAAATCATTGTGTTTTGCCTGGAGAAGTTTGCTTGAAATCCATCAGCTCTCACAACTGAGAGCTCACAAGTGCATTCTGAATCTGTGTGAAATCCAAGGATTGTGATTTTAATGTTATTTTTTTGATGTTGTTTTAAGACTGGAACTTTCGTTTGTTATGGGGACAGTAACTTTGATGTGGAATGGAATGGAGTTGGCGACTAAGCCACAACTAATGAACTCTGGACAGAGCAAATCACTGGCAATAACCTCAGGAAGTGCTGGTTTGCAGCACGTACAGACAGAATGAACATGGAGGCAACAGAGTGAAAGGAAGATGGTTATACTTAGCATATTAAAAATATATAATATATATATGTCTTTTGTACAAAGCCATCTGTTATTATGATCATATTTTTGTTTTTATAATGAACAATTCTTTATCTTTTATTCGGATTCCTTCTTTACCTGTGTTGAAGCTAACAGTGTTTGGTATAGCTCAATACCCGCTTTACCTTGTCTTGAATTTAGTTGAGGAAGCTAACTTTTTTTTGGGTCATTTTTGTCAGTTACAACAGAAAACACAAACAACAAAAAAACGCACTTGTTATATCACATCTCACTAATGAGTAACTAAACATTCACCTTAAAAAGGATGAAATCCAACTTTCATTTTTAATCTCACTAGTGCGATATGGAAAAATTATTGGTGGTAAGTAAACAACTTGGAGACACATGACCTGAAAAAACAAAAAACAAACAAACATACACAAATATGTGTTCGTTGTTGCTAAGTATCTGGGATTTTGTCCCTATCATGACCATGTTGCTTTTGTATCAACCGTTACTTTTTTCAGTCCCATTCTTATTTGTCAAAAATAGGGCAGGAGTGCTTGTCAACTTATCTAACTATCTGTATATATTTATATATATCTATATATTGAGGACAAGTGTGTTATGGGATGAGAGTTCAGATTAAGTTGAAGCTGTTGAGATGATGATAATACAAGCTTTTGTATCTTCTCTGTCTTTGTTGGCAAGATTCTTGTGACAGATAATGGTAGGCTGCAGTTCATTATTATACCAACAATTCTTTGTCTTGTCTGGTGGACTAGCTTTTTCTCCCCCAGTGTCAAAGTTGCTTACTGTATTTGATATGAAGACCTCTCCACTGTAGTCTGTTTCCATTCATTTGTGTTGTGAGAGTTGAACATTTGTTCATAATAACTTCTCATCTCTCATGGCAACTTGTTGACATATCAGTTCTATATTATAGTGCATCTCTCACACAATTTACATGAAATATTTCTGTTGTTGCTGTTCCCTACTGTATGTCTTGAAAAGACTCAATATTGTTAGTTTTATGTCCCAAACATTTATGATGAAGGTGTATGGAACATGTTAAGATGCACACAAACATTACATGTAGCCCTTTGTCTCAAAGTTCAATGAAAATTGTGCAGGGCTTAGGTGTGTACAAGTCTGTATAAGATGTGTCCACACATTAATCACAAAAAGCCCCCCAAAGGGTAGGCTTTAAAATTAATTTCCAGTCGGTTAGCCCATACATTTTGTACTGTTGATATGCTGCATGTAAAGTTCTGCTATTAGCATGAATTATTTGTGTTGGAATATAAATTTTGTACTTAAAATGCAACAGGTGAGACTGGTACATAATGTTCAAGTAAGGAAATTAAGTTAGTGAAATAAGGTTTGTTCTCTGAAAGTCTTATATTCAAAGCATGATAAATTGCATGTAGATGTGCAGTTTTAGGAATAGTTTAAAACAGCATGGACCAATAGAGAATTCCAAACATCTGTTTTCTACATAAGCAGATCAAACACTTTTCACATCAAAATTTGTAGCAGGAATAAAATGTTCCTTTGTTGTTGTTTTTTTTTTTATAAAAATGCTTATTGTTCATTCAAGACTTTGGCTTACCTTATGCTGCCTAAGTACTTAATATTTTAGATGTCAGCTTAATACAATTTCAAGGATTACCTTTGAGAACATAGAGTGAAATTATTTTCATCACACCTCCAGTATTTCTTATCATTTTTTTCAGACAGCAAGCCCAGATTATAAATCCTAAGTATAAAATGTATGCACATATTAATAAATGTGAAAGTAGAATCTATAATTGTCATTGTTGATGCTAATTTGACATGCATAAAGACTTTCTTTTTTTTTCAAAAAAAAAATTTGTTAACACTGAGTTGACTACATTATGTTGTTATCTTTAGTTCTTTCTCTCTTGTTTCATTAAATCAAAATTTGTTACTTACTAATGTTTATTTAGGCTTTGCCAACAATGTCAAGAGGACATGTGGGATGGAAATTATATAATTTTTTTTTTTCAGTGAATTTTGTGAATGGATGCCAGTGGATTTTAGTGTATATATAGGCTAATGTATCTCAGCCACATAACTGCCACAAATTTGCATTTCATTAATCATTCATTCAAGAACAGTCCTGCACAGTATGTGACAGTGCATACTATTCATGAAATCTCCGGACAAAAATTGAACACCACTTTTTAAGAACATTATTAATTCATGAGATAAAAGTCATCAGTTCTGCATCTTCATTTAGTTTCAAACTAAAGTTCAGACTAAGCATGTACAGCAGGAGTTCATCAAATCAAAGAATGTCTCAAGTCTTTTTATGACTTGTTTCATTACTGTAATTATGATCCCATTCATGTTTTCATGTTATGAAATTGATGAAAAGTCACATTATTACTGCCCTATAGGACAAAAGTTTCTATTGTAATTGCATTTATTTTCAATGTTTAATTGATGTATCCAAGTGAGTATCTTGTTCTTCAGAGTCAAATGTTTCATTTCTGTGAAAAGATTTATAAGTTTACACATTTTACTTTGTTATTTTAAAGAATAAGTCATATTCTGTAGTGTTCTTAGATTTTTTAGCAATATGATAAGGTAAATATTTTTTTCATTTAGTTAAGTTAAGAACTTTAACACTTTTGAAAACAGGTTTTCAGTACAAGTTTAATTATTCTTCATTTAGGGACATTTTTTAGACTGAAAAGGTTTTATGCCAATGATTATTTACATGGGGTTTAACTTTTAGTGTCAGTAGTTTGTTTTTAGTAAGACCTTTGTAAGGAAATTTGAGTGTTTGAAACAGGGAAAAGTATATGCATAGTGTTATAGATGTCACAGGAGAATTGGATCAAAATTGGATGTTCTGTTAACTGAGAGAAGTGATCTAAGTATGCTTTGACAAAACATCTTATGCATCACAATTATTTCCTCATCTGTTCAGGAATAACTTCAACAATATTTAAAGACAATCTATCGCATCAGTGCATTCGCTAGAAACTACACTGTGTTCATGAGATTGCAAAACTAATCCTCGATTTTCTGGAAACATATATTTTCAAGGAAAAGGTGTTTTGTCAGAGTACTGGTTGATTGCTCTAGTACTGGCTGCCAAAATGACCTGGTTTGGGAATCTTTGCTTATATAAAAATCATACAGATCTAGTAGAAAATACCCACCATCTAAAGTTACATGTAACTTCTCCATGTACCTAAGGACCTAAGGATATGTACAGGAATACAAGTTATAAGTATTTGATGCTGGATTAAGAACTAGATTGGAACTGACCAGTCCAGCTTTTATCCAGGGTACAAGGAAAATAGGAAACATGTTTATTGATTTATTGATAGATTAGTTTTAGGCTAGATAGAGAGGATCTGGCCATATAAAGTTCTAGATGATGTCTCATTATCAGTTACATTTTTCTAACTTTTGTTTTTATTTGACAGCGTGTCACTGCCATTACCAGTTATCCTATGGTGCATCCTGGAACTAGTGTAAACTCTGGGATTAATTTTGTATACATATTTTTTATTATTGTTGTTTGATTTTCATCATGTGTTTTTTTTTTAAAGTTATGTATGTTGCTCTGAGGGAATCCATCACATTGTGAACTTTCAGAAATGGAAAATATGTGCATTTTAGAAAAGATGCCATGAATTTTTCATTCATTCAGAATTTTGCATGGTCAGGAAGGAATGTGTAAAACTTAACTTTGTAAATTTCAGCATCCTCTTTCTCCTCTAAAAATCAAGATGAAATAGTTTTAAGCCATTTCTGACAGAATTTTGGTCAAGACCATAGTCAAGCTTTTAGACTTAAAAAAACAGATGACCTTTTGAAGTCTTGGCTTTTTGAAGATTTTCATTTGGACAAACATTTCTTTCAGCATGTGACGGATTCCTCAGTTGCAAGCATGCTGTACTTGAGAAGCTTATTATTTTTAAGTTTAATATCAATGTTGGCATTTTTTGTCAAATTTCATTACCATAATTTTGTGCTTGATACAAACCACTTCCGTTGTAATGATTATGTTTCAGTGAAATGTTTGTAAATACTGTTTAATTTTACTTCATAAGATCTGTTGCAAGACTTGACAAGAAGTCTACAAGATTCAGTCTTAATATAGCATAATCAGACAGTTGCTTATTTGTTGTCTCTAGTGGACTTGAATAAGTTCATATAGAGATTTACTATTAATTCCTATAGGGCATCTTACATGATATAAGTTAATAGAGGTGGTCTTACTTTTAGTGATAGTCTTCTCTTTAGGTCTCTTTAACGATCTTTAGATATAGTCTTACATCCTTCAGGCTAAGTGAATCAAATTGATTATCAAGATAAATGTATCTCCTTGGTGACACTTCATATTTATCTATACTTCCAGTGAGTGTTTTCACACTTTTTCTTCTTTTTTGTATTTATTTGGAAATCCATATAGCTTACACTCATTCAGTCCACATATATATCCTTCTTTGAAAGTTTGAACTGGAAACAAATGATTTTCTTTCATTTTTATATGAGATATGTTAACCCTGTAGAACATTTATTTCTCAAGTTTCTGCAACAAAAGAAACACATGACCATAGGTGGATGTAATTTGCATCAAGAGCTAACGTTGAAGTTATGAATTAATATTTGAGTAGAACAATTCAAGATTAGAATATTTATATTTTCTTGTGGATGAATGCCAGTGATTCTATGTGTAGAGTAGCTCCCTATGCCAGTGTCATTATGGCGGAAGTGGCAATGTTATAAAAGCAACTTCAGTTGGAATATATTGAGACAAAGGTACTTAAATTATTGAATTTGTTGTTCTTACTATTGATATGACATTCAATGTTTCACAAATCATCCCTCTATTTTAGCATATCTTTCACATTCATTGATTTTCTGGATGATGTTCTTCAATAAGTATTTTCTGCTTGCCTCTTAAAATATGAATTTACATCAAGATAGAAGGGGTCAGTACTCAATAGTGGACAAAAATGTTGACCATGGCACAAAGAAGAAACTAAATAGGAAATTGTTTTTAAAATGTTTCATTCTTCTTCTTTATAATGATAATGCAGAAAATATTTCTTGCTTTGTACACTTGAAACATTTTTTTTTCTTTTGTCCTAGCCTGTTGTGGTTCTGAAGAAATAATTTCATAAATTTTCTGACACTTGCCGAAAAGCTCAGCCTCAAAGTGAGAAACAAACAAAATATTTTAAATGTTCTGTAGAAGAATTTTAATTTTCTGTTTGATCAAGATGATTCAGATTTAATGGCATTATCTTTGTTTTATGTTCACAAATTTATACAAAAAGTTCATCCAATTTGCATTCTGTTGTGTATGTACATTATAGCTGTGATTGTATGCACAAAAAAACAAAAAAAAAAAAACAAAAAACAAGAAAGTTTGTGTTTTTATTTATCTGAGAAAGAGAATTGGTAAAAATGCTTGTTTATTTTGGACTGGATTTGAAAGGTATAGAGTGATTCCAAGTATCTTATTTTCTCTCTTTTTTTGTTTTTCTTAATAGTTTCATCTCACCTCACTTATCCATCCTATCACTTCTGTCATTGTCGCAAAGGTGTCCGTGAAATTGAGGCCAGCAACCTCCTCCAACTTTCTCTGTCCTCTATTCCCCTTTGGGATTCAACCAATCCCATGCCTGTCTATTCTTGGATGCTGCCTATCTCTTCCTTTGTCTCTGTTGTCTACACCTGTCTTGTTACTGTGCCTTGCAAGACAGTTTTTCACACAAGACCATACATTTCCTTGATGAGTTTAGGAATGTCAAAAAAACTGACAATGAGTGTATATGTTCTCTTCTGCTAGATTGAACGTCTGACACTCCACACAGATATTTCCCCATCTCAGACGCTACATATTGACAAACAACAGATGCTGTCTTTTCATATACTTCACAGACTGACACATATCATTAACAAGATAGAAGTTTGGCTTTACCTCAGATAATTCACATGTCTACAACCATTCGTGCACCTAGAAAGTAACAGAGATTCAATCACATGGTTTTTCATGGAAATTAAAATCAGATTAAATGTTTGTTTCAGTGTGATTTTGTATAATTTTGTACAGGATGACACATATGAATTGAGTTCACTCTCTCATCACTTTTTGTTTGTTAAGATCTCTTAAGCGCCTAACTTAGAAAGAATACTTTTTGTTTTTATTTCCAAGTGAAAAGATTATAATTCAGCTGGCCTTCCAATCCTGAAAGCAGCCTGAAACGTCTGACAATAATGTACATTCTTATGGGTAGCATACTTGACTTCAGGACGGATTCAGAGCCATCAAATTGTGTAATTGCACGATGAGGGAGGAAACCACTCCAGTCTTCGGGGAGATAGAGTTCCAGAAAAATCGGCAAATTGAACACATTAAAATGTGGGCTTAAGAAAAAGTTATGTGGGCGAGGATAAGGGGCCAGAATATGTACTAGGAAGTAAGATGTCTCATACATAATTTAGTAGTTGCTGTTGTTTGACCTGTAGGTAATTTTTTTAAACATATATATGAGTTATGACTCGCCAGCGTGGTCTGAGGGTACAAAAAAAAACTCACAACAGGTGGTTGCATACATGTATTAATTATTACAAATCCGCTGTCCCCGGGTGGCTGAAAGGTACAAAGAGAAGGTAACATTGCACAGAAATATAACATAGATATATACACATAATTAGAACCAGGATATACTATATCAACTTTTTGGCCACATGAATAACTGGATCGGAGACATACATAGGACATTACAAAAGACAATAAGAAGCAATAAGAAATGTAATAATGCAATTTTTATATTCAAAGTAATGCATTACATTAGTATTCTTAAGATTACTTATGAACCAGTAGCCCTTTTACATGTTTTATTTTCAATCACTTGTTTGAATCAATACTGAAATAGTTTATATTTGTCACACTAAGAAGTTGCAGAGCTACGAAAAAATATTGGAGGACAAAAAAGTGGGAGAAGGACTCAAGGAGGAGGGCATGTCGACATGATCTTGAGACAAATTTGCAATACATGAACATTGATATGACTGAGTGTGTGATTTTGTATAATGCTCGCTGATTTGCAATATATATAAGCTTATCTGTAGTAATCAGTAATGTAATAATTTATTGGATTATCAACCATCCCTCCCTCCCCCCGCTCTCTCCCCATCTCCGGACAGACAAAACTTTCACCAAGGAGTTTTTTTGTTTTTTTTTAAATGCAGTGATGACATTGGACGTGATAGGTTTTCAGGGCTGATACTAGTGATACTGACATCTCCTGCTTGATCTCTAGCCTGCGTAATCAGAGGCGATGTGCTTTTGTGTCCAACTTGAGACTGAAGACAGACGAAGCTGACCATTTTAATTCAAAGCTGACAAATCTTAAAAAGTCTTAACGGCACTGAAGGGATTTTTTAAACCATCGAAAAACTAAACTATATGAAGTAAAGGTGTGTATGTGTGTAGGAAGAGAAAGGGGCGGAGAGAGGAAGGGGGAGGGGGGGGGGGGGGGACGGGAGCCGGAGGAGCTGAAGTTTTGTAACACTGAAGAGCCTTCAGAACTCATTGACAGGTCGATTGGCTGTGTTTTTACTATTCAACATTTTTGTTGGTCCTCAAGTTATCTAGCAGTTGGTTTTCGTAATTTACCTGTCTGTTTTACTGTCTGTCTATCTGTCTGCCTCCCTGCCTATCTACCGTACCTGCCAGCCTGTCCTCGTGTATGTGTATGCGTCTGTCTGTGTGAGTGTCTGCTTATCTCTCTGTCTTTCCTCAATGCCGTCTGTCTGTTTGTCCATCATCCACCTGTACTTTTTTGTTTGTCTGTCTGCCCCCTTTTCTTATAGTCTTAGTCTAACAGGCTGATGATGGCTGATTGGCCGAATCATGACTGGAAATTTGTCTCTATGGCATTCTCTGAACTTGTGTCAGTAAATTTACTATTTTCATAGGGATGGGATGAAATGACATTTTTAGTAATGAAAAGGGAGAAACACTCTAAAATGTTAATGAATGCCCTAATGGCAAAATTTCATAATTGGGGTAGGGATGGGGGAGAGGGTGGGTGGTGGTGGCTCATTCTGTAATCACACCTTTTTCATAGTCATATTAAAATATACAATATCATCAACGGGAACTGAAAGTGTCATAAAATAAAATCAAACTTTACTACATGTCTAGGCTCCACATACTGTGTGTTCTTTATCTCTTATTTAGGTCTGACAAATAGATGGCAAAATTAAGAAATTCTTTTGCTTGACCTCAGCACTTGCAGGATGGACGTCACGTTTTCAGATCGCCCTGACTTTTGAACCCCACCACTTTCTCACCTTCCAACTCCAATTTATTATTTCGATGCAATTATAGTAAAAAATATCAGACATGTTTTTTCTTGGCGTTCGTTCGTTGAATGAAACGACAAAAATGTGGCATATAAATTTAAATGTTCGTGCAATGTGAGGGTCGGGGGACGCAGTGGCTCTGTGGTATGGCGTCTGCTCACGGAGAAAACGGGCCGGGATCGACTCGCGGGTCCTGCAT
>JBCEWB010185951.1:7850-25052 GCA_039654565.1 Peronia peronii
GAGGATGTGAGGATGCTTCAGGTGTTTCCACATATAATTAATGTCACTCAATTCATAGATTCTTATGATCTTTTTCATTGCCCAGAGATGACTTACTTAAAGAGACAAAATTCATATAATTTAATTCTAATTTTTCATGTTCTGTAATGTGACTGCCAGGTCTGATTATTTTTTTTTGCAAAGTGTACATAAATTTAACTAGCAATATACTGCAACACACACAACAAGTCAACCAATGAAAAAACAATGAAGTTAAAGTTTAAGATTAGTGGATGGTGAAACAGAATGGAAGCAAAGATGTTCAACTGCCACAACATGGTCAAATATAGAGAAATAAATGCAATTTCCAAATAAAGTTAGATAGAGAAACACATACTAAACTAATCAAACATTAAGTTATATCAATGGAAATGCTGACATCAGAAATCCTGAACTGCAGTTAATAAGAAATGTACATGTTGGAAAGATGATCTCAAAGCAATGTCTAACAGAATACCAGTGCTGCCCCACTTAAGTTGTTTTACATCATTGATAAAGTGCACAGGTTGATGTGCATTTTTTTTTTCTATTTAGAAAGTGTTCTTTCATGCCAGTTTTGTCTAACACTGTTTTTCATACTTTGTGAGTAAACCATGTACCATCATGTATTTTTGTCTGGCTGCTTGATTCTATTAAATGCTATTTACTATTCACTCATTATTGCATTTTTGGAGTAGTATTTGAACTGCATGAGTTTTCAAATGACCTATGGGTACAAGACTAATGATCTTCACACAGTTGTTATCTCTTTTTTTTTTTTTTAACCATCACTGTAAAATTATAAAATATAATAATTTCTCTGTCGATTTACAATATAATATGTTGATCTAAATATATGGGTCTATTTTGTTAAATAATAAGTATTTGATTCAGCCTGGATTTGCTCATGGCTGATAATGCAGTGATCAAAGGAACTCTGTGAAAATGTAAATCTTTTGTACAGGGCTGGCAATTTCCAACGGTTGCAAACAAATACTGCAAATATCATTGCATCACTACTTTCCTTTGAATAGTACTTGTTTTTTACCATGATAACACCCTTATATATTTAACACTGAATTGTCAATACAAAGTACACAGGTGGAATTTGTTATACTTATCACATTCACACTGAGGCAAAAAGGGAAAGAAAAAACAAAAAGAAAAGGTCTGATACGGACAATTTGTATACTATTATTTTGACAGGCGTGTTTTATTAGTTACAAATGTTTTTCACATACTAAAGCTTATTTGTGACTTATCTTTTTATTGACATACCTTTCATAAGGCTCAAAGAGTTTTCTGAGTACTTAGATTGTTAAACATAATAAGAAAGGATTAGAGCTGGGATCAGTGCAAGTGTTTATTGTCTCAATGAGGAATGCCCTCTACTTTTTTAACAGCAAGATCCGACATTCATTAGATTCTATTTTCATGCATAAACAGTTCAGTCTACAGTAATACTCAATGTAAATATGTTTATAAATGGACAAAACAACCTCTCAATGATAGTCAACAATGTGTCAGAATCAAGCAAAATCATATGACTATCCTGGCTGCACACAGAGGCCATACAAGAATGTTTCATCTGCACACATGTAAAGGCAGGACATGACCAATCATAAATCAGAACATTTAACTTTAATTCAAATTCAAGCAACACATTCCCACCTCTTTCCCTTTCTACAACTAAAATGGCCATACCAACTCAGGAGAAAGAGGGGAAAAAAATTTGTAAAAAATTCAGCAGTCATAATAACCAATATACCAAGTAATAACTGTTTAATGTTAATGAAATTTCTTGGAAAACCAAACACACGTGAGCTTGAGGCAATTCAGGCCAGTCAGGGGCTTTTGAGGGTCAGTTTGTGAGACGTGTGCTTAGCCTGCCCAACAGCAAGGCAGTTTCTACCTGTTGGCTCGGCATTCCCTTTGCCTGGCATCAGACGGGATTTTGGACGCATGGACATGCGGGACATGGGAATGGGCTCTAGAAAATGCAAAGAGTTAATGCGCAATACAAAAACTTAAATATAACTATCTCCATTAAGACTTTGGTTGCTGGCAGCTGGAGTTTGAGCAATGATATTTGAAAATAACCATAAACAGATGAAAACACCCATTAGACAGCTATTCGTATTGCTAACCTTCGTGGCCTATCATTGGGAATTCCCTAATGTACAGTCTTCATGTAAGAGATTTCCAGAGCTGTGATCAGCCTCTACGGGTATCCATGGTGCCCCAACCAAAATTTTGTTTTGCGTCAGACTGTGTCTGACATGTCGCAGAGGGCATGGGAACACATTATTTGATGTGTATGCCCAGTGCTATATACGGATCTCACTTAACGTTAGTACTGAAGGTCCATTTCAAGTCAAATTTCTAAAATCTTCCAGTTAGTTGCTGTTCAACTTGAAACATTTGCTTTATGGCTGAGATTAAAAAAGAATGATAACCACAAAGAAGAAAAGGAGGGAGGGGTGGGGGGGAGGAGAAGCCTCAAACGCAACTCTACATAGTACAAACGCTCAAACTGGCACTATGAGCAGAATGCTGAGCTATAAATTTGTTTGACCAAGTGCTCCTTGATGGATTTAAACTTATTAAAATTAAAATTCAATTTTTTTTTTATTTCAATGTTTGTTTTAATCAATAAAATGGGAAAAATTAGTTTCATAAGCCTATTTAAATGTATCCTAGAGCAAGCAGTTATCTTCATGGTTTAATTGCCATTTGGTGACCACAAAAACTTAAGTACTTTATCAGTATAGTCATGTTGTTCATGTTTTAACAATTGCTTAGTTTGACAATGTAATTGAGTTAATCATGTCAAACATGTAACTGTTCCATAACTGTGCATATGCATTTGAACAAGTTTTGCCATGCATGTTTCCAGTGTTACTTAATCATAAATACCATACTTCAAGTTAGTCATATATATTTAAATGTTGTTTAGACATTGATTTACATATATTTTCATTCAAAAGAATCATGTAAGGAAATCAGTGCCACACACTCTTTAACACAGAATTGTCTGAAATCTCAATCTGAATTATTAGAGCATAAATAAGAACTGCTGTTTGATATATTTAAAAAAAAAAAGAGAGAGAGACAATGTCACACACAACATACGACATCTAGACTACTAGCATCTAAATGCTACAATGTCAACAGAAATATCACAATATTTAGTTTCAAGTTGGATTCACAATCATAGCACATACTAACACCTAGCTGTTTCTAAAGTGAGTGAGAAAAACCTATTTCAGTGCAGAATTCAATATTAAAGAAAAAAAAAATTTGAAAAACAGTCTCTACTGTTTTCAGTCTTTGAGAGCAATACACGAAAACATTGCAACCCTGTATATAATATTCTCTACTACAGCAGCAAAGTTGAACAATATGGTACATGACCTTGTAGTATGCATACTTGAGGTGAGTGAGTTTCTAAACTCTGGCTTAGATGAGAATTCTGGCCCAAAAAAATCATTTAATAATCCAAGTAAGTATTCATTGTGAAGAGATAAAAGTTCGAAAATAATCAATGTAGCCACAATTAAACATGAATGATTGAGTCTGTCTGTGAATTGCCTGTTTGAGTATTAGAATTCACTAAGAATTGGATCTCGACAGAACCAGTTACATTATTGTAATACAGAAAAAGCAGATGTATAGTGACAAATGTTACCTTCATAGGTGGCCTTCAGCTGTGTAATGTCATGCCCCTTCTGCTGTAAATTGTGTATTCGGCGGACATTCTTTTCTTCTGCTGCCCTCTCTTGTGCCTCGTCCATGGCTGACTTCAACACTGCTATCTGTTTCTGTCGGAGCTCCTGGCCAATGCAGAGGATTAAAACCATATGTTTCAATCTTTCCTTCACAACAATGCAAGAACATCCTCATTCATTACACAATACACTCATGACAGGGCTTACAATGTGTAATTTCTCTTAAATGTTAGTGAAGACAATGAACATGTATGCCTCGTCATATCTCTGTTTACCACAAATGAACACGGGCATGCAGAAATATTTCAACTGATGAATTGTTGAAATGCTTTTCTTAAAACTGGGTCTGCTTTTGGTGTAAGTCACAAATACAAATCTATAACAGCTGGAGTCTCATGGTCATTATTAAGTTTACATGTCATCAGTGACTGCTCAATGATGCAGTAAGCCATTTTCAGCACTGTTAGATAATGACAAACAGCTGTTATAGCACAAATCATTTGAGGAGTTATGTTGATAAGATTCTATTGAATTGGCATGTATTTTTTTTAATGACATTATCTGATATCTCTTATCTCATGGCTGCCATTCTGGCATAAGTGTGACTTATACCAGTTCTGTCCAGCAGTAACAATGTGCACTGTAGTTTTGACTTTTACATGGTTATTCTATACAAAAAAAAATGTTCACAACACTGTCAGACTGACACTGTATGACTGACAACAAAGAGAAAGAGCAGGTCAAGCACACAGCTTCTAACATGTCATAACTTCTCTCACCTCTCTCTCCCTCAGCTTCCTCTGCTCCATCTCCTGCTGCTGGTTGAATCTTTCCCTCTCCTGCTGTAACTTTCTCTCCTCCTCCATATCCTCACGCTTCTTCCTCTCTCTTTCCTCTTTTTTCTTTCGCTCCTTCTCTTCTATCTGTGCCTTGATCTGGGCCTGTGAAAGAGAAACTTGTCGATAAAATGAAAAAAAATCATGGTAATTTTGTCTCCATTTAATTTCCTACCTGGAACTGCCAAAACTGCTCAAGTGCAAAACCAGTAGTTGTGTCATTTGAATCTGCTTCACACGAAACAGGAAGATAAAAGATCACTTTATTGTTGAGTTTTTACCAAGACAAATCAATATGATAGATGCATGTCAATATTGCAAGAGATTATTACAATTATTTATTAACACATATTAATGTCTTCCTATGTAGAGATAAAATTACTGATACACAAAATGTTCATGGGATATCAAAATGCTGGGTGGAAATACACTATGTCAAAACTTGTCCATTTCTAGTCAGATTGGCTTGCCATTTTATACAGACCTGATACTCCATGTGGACTCGTCTCTTCTCTTCCTGCTCTTTCCGCGTTACTGGGTCAATAAAAGCACCTTGACCTCGTAAGAATGTTGTCCTGTAATGTAAAGATGATTTGCCATGCATAAACTGAGTACACTTATGTAATACTTCATCTGTAAAGGTCTTCAATTTGTGCACTGATGTTGAGAGTTTCTCTCAGTTGATTTATATGATGATATGGACAAATGTATCGGATATCAACTTGTCAAATGAAAGGAAAACTGAACAAATTTTCCTAGACTAGCGTTTAATGACTTTGAACAATTTAAAATTCATATGGATCCAGAACAACCTTTAATGAACTCAAATAGATTTTTTTTATAATGTCTATCTAATATTAAGCTTTAATAATATTCATTTAACTCTTTAATCTTCACAGTGTGGCTGATTGTCCTCCAGCACTATCCATTTATGCAAAATAATGTGCATGAGCACAAAACTTGCTGTGTTTTTTTTTTTTCTTCAGAGAGAAATTGATTATTGCACAAAAGACAGTACTGACAATGAAAAACACTGTTCATGACAAGTGGAGTTCGGCAAAATGCTATGAACATCTGGTGTTTTCGCACTTTACTTCCATAACTTTCACAAAAATTATTACAATATGCATAATCTGGGACTTTGTGGGACTTAGCTTAGAAATTATGATCTGCTATAAATAATTATCTTCAGTTTAAATTAATTTCCAAGGGTCACTGATGCCAAGTTATAGGGCCTGCGCCGCATTGAAATTCTCAGCTGTGCACCACTTCTTTATTAATTTCTGACTGAAAAATATCATAAAGTCTATTGCTATACATTAAGTAGAATGATATTTTCTATTCTTAAACAGTCATTTCCATTCAATCATGCTGATTTTTTCATGAGATACATCTGAAATCTAGACTGCTTACGGAACTTCCTCTGTTTGCAAAGGCTGCACAGTGGAGTGTGGAGCACTGCTGGTACGCTGGGTGGTGGTAACCTCAGGGACTGGCTGTGCTCGTGGAGAAAGTGCCGGGTTCTCCAACAGTTCATTGGTTCTTAAAAGTTTCTGGTGATCAGTTGGATATCGGTCAGCCCAGGTTCCATCTTCCTGTCTTTCTCTTTCTTTCTGAGCAGCTTTGGCCTGTCGCTGTTCTTCTCTCTGCCGATCTGTGGCAGAAAAGACCATAAAATCAACACTATGTCAGAAATGCTGGTACAAACCTATAAACTAAACAAAACACATGATATACGCTCATTACAGATCCTATGCTAGAAAGAAATAATGTTCCCTTTGCCACATCATATGATCCATGCACTGTAAAATTATAAATATTCCTCTATTGGGATATTTCTCACTTTGCCATGCAATGCAAACCTACAATTTTTTAATCCCAATTGTGTCAAATTATTTTGTTTTATAAACAAAGCTAATGGCAACTGGCCACTCTTTCCATTGCTAGAGGTGATGTCACATTTCCAAGCTGTACCATATTTTTGTACACGGTATTTCTATAATAAATGACACAGATAACCCATGATTGAAATATTTGTGTTGCAGCCCATGTAATTGTATGTAAGATGTTTCTCTGAAGGCTACAATCCTACACATATTGCTGTTATATGTGCTGAGTCATTCAGTTCTCACTATTGACACTGACATTTTCTATATACATTCAGATACCTTTGTTGTTGTCTTTGATTATAAGTCAGATTTTTTGTAGACATTAATTTATTTTCACTTAAAAAAAAAGAAACAGAACATTCTGAGCTCTTCCTTTTGTTTCAAAGAAAGATAAAAAGTGGAAATGTCTTTGCCATAGAAAGCAACAAGAAAATAACATACACCCCTCATAACATATGCTCACCTAACTCCTCCAGCCACTTCCGCTTTTCCTCAGCTTTCCTGTTGTCATATCTGTGCTCATTTAATGTACCAGCCTGGACAGACAAAATAAGGAAATTCGTAGAGATATACTTGAATCAATTATTTAATTGCAAACACTGCCAATCACACTCACTTTGCCCAAAGTGTGTAGAAAGGCTGATCTGGTCAAAAAGTGGTTCATGATACTTCGTTGTTGGAATACTTTTCCAAACAGCATATAAGGTAGTAATACAGTACTTATTTCATATCACCATAGAAAATAAACTGTCATTCCTTACACACAAATGATACTGTCATCATGGAAAGCTAAACACTCCAACAGCATCTGTTGACACTTCTACAATCAATAAAATTTATTCCAAATATTCCAGGCCATGAGAGTACAAGAAATTCTAAAATAACATTAGTTTGAAAGTATAACAGTTTAGACTGGATTGCCCCTGACTGATACAAATTCTTTTCCATAAGTTTTCCAGGAGTGGAATGAAATTTGTCATGTATCAAAATACACTGGTAACATCCCCTTCCCCCTTCAATTTTTCATGTGTTCTATAAATCCACTTTAGTACTGAAATGTATAGCTGACCAAGGCTTACAAAAATAACTGTTCACATGATTTTCCAAATGTGTTTATGATTTTCTAGAGGAATGGCAACTTGTCTAAATCACTTGATGTAAGATTTTTAACCATGGACAGGAACTGATCAATGATTACATTCAAGTACACCAACATTTTTGGTGTCTTGCATTACTATATATTGTATGTGTCTTGCATTAGTGTATCAGCTATTCAAAACCTAGATCCTCCATCATTCGCTTGCCCATTCTAAATATTATGGGATAATTCTCACACACTGCCCTCATATCACCCTCAAAACAACAACACAAAAAACAAACTCATAATAGATAAACATCTTATTTGTCAAGGTAACTTTCTCAAACATCCCCCGCTGCTCCTCTCGATAGGTAAAACCCCTTCTTCCGACTACCCACCCCCACCATCATGGAGCTCCTCATAGCTGCTGGTGGGGCATCCTTTGCCTCTGTTAGTACTGGTGCCTTCCCCAGTACTGGTTCTTCCATTCTGGCATTGCGACTGACCCTGTTAAAAACATCACATAATGATGGAATCAATGCAACAGTTTAGAAGCTTGCAACCCTGGTGACCCACAGTAATTTAACAGATTTTATTGCACAGTCTCAGGAAAAGTGCCTATAGCTCAAGTACCTCAATAACAGACCTGCCTACCCTCAAAACAGTGGAGGAGGGATATCTTGACTCAAAAAGGAGGGAAAATCAGGGAAAAGGAGAGAAATTTACCAATCCATAATTCCTACACCAAAAGTGTGTCAGAATTGCTGACACTCAGGTCTTTTTTCTCTTTTATTCCTTCTTAGGTAAAGTAAACAGAAAGACCCCTAGGCCTAAATCTACAAGATGATGCAAGTTGCTGCCAGCCTGCCATCTTCTGTCCATGGTGCTGATGACACAAACATTCGTAAGCTAAACAGGTCGTTGTCATCAGACCAGACTTTTGAGTGTGACTGATCGCTAGATAGATCTACATCGAGAATCATAACTTAATATAACCACAGTCGGCAACAAGCGCAGTGTAAATGAAAAGATAAAACGAGAAGTATGGCTGTTACTCAAAGATCTAGGTTCAGAAGGGACCAAATAACAGCAATCCCGGACCAACCGACGACTGGATCTTGAATGACAGGTGCATGTGAATGATCTCTTAGCCTGTGGGTGGGGCAGGCAGGTTATAACACATAACATTGCATGTCTGGACTGGGCTACCGGTACATCATGTACTGTTGGTCCAAAGACACAGGCCTTGGCAACAGTAGCTGGCAGAACCATTGCTCAAAGCAATGTGCAATTTCCTCCGGCTGCATTCTGAATGACACCAAGGGATGAGATGGAAAGAAAAATAGTATAAAATGTCACAGTTATCAGAAAGCAGGAATTTATGTTCATGGCGCGGGAAGGCAGGATGGTGGGTCGAAATGCGGGAGGGTAGGCAGGTCTGCAATAAGTTTCCATGACTCAGCCCACTACAAATCTCACCAGAATTAGAATATGGTGGTCTCACTGGGGACAGATTAGGTGAGCTTTATAAGATGAGGGGGGCGTCCTGGAGGTGATTTTTTTTCTTATTAAAGAGACTATTCTAACCTTTTCCATCGACTTCGCCATGTTCAAATTAGAGGAAAACATTGAAAAAAAAATTGACGTTTTCACGTTTGCCATGGCAATGCCGTCATATTGGATTTTGGCATCTCTAAATTCACTGATTTTAAAATCTATCTCCTCCGTCAAATTTCAACGGAAATTCTTAAATCTTTCTCAAAATATTGTTTGACATAACATCTAAAAAGTTACATATTTTCAGCCCTTCCTATGCAATACAAAATTTTCTAGAAATTTTTGAAAATGCCATGTAACAAAAAATCAAAATTTGCCATTTTTTCCTACTAAAAACCCATTTTTCTCTAAAACCCACCAACTGAATGGGCTGCATATATGTATGTTTTTTGGTCTTGTTATGAAAATGATGTATACCAAATTTGGTTAGAATTGGTTTTGAAACAAAAAAGTAGATGGTAAAATACTGTCAAAATTGTGGATTTTGAGAAAAACGCGTTTGAGGTTTTTTTTTCAGCGAAAAATGGATACGGAGAATTTTTTGTTCGGCTTTCAGCCTCGGAACAGCACTTTTTTACATACTAGCCCTCTCTCCATGATTTCTGTGTCTCTTGTTGCTGTTTTTTGGCTTTCTGGGCGTATCTTTTCTCGAATTTTTCTCCCTAGCCCCCGTCATTATAAAGGTTCCCATAAAGTCCTTCCTGGTTCTTGAGGGCCTATATGTGCTCCCCATATCTTTTTTTGTCCAAACCAAGAGTGTCTTGACCTTTATTATGGCATATAGTCCACAACTGAGCTCTGAAGCAATGGAAAGAAAGGAAAATTTCACTATGTATAGGACATGGAAATTCATTTTAGAACGCTTACACTGATAATCTGCATCATAAGCAGTTTTTTTCGCCTCATTGTGGTCATCCAATGTCCATCCCTGGCACTGGGGTTCATGATATTGCTAGGAGGTCATAATCAAGTGTCTTATGCATTTTTTGCCTATATATAATCATATAGTGATGATCTACGACTACATGTATCAGCCAGATGGAGCCAAATCCTGG
Organism: Peronia peronii; assembly: GCA_039654565.1. Classification (NCBI taxonomy): domain Eukaryota; kingdom Metazoa; phylum Mollusca; class Gastropoda; order Systellommatophora; family Onchidiidae; genus Peronia; species Peronia peronii. The sequence goes on from JBCEWB010185951.1 coordinate 18,012, forward strand.
TAGGCTAGGCCTACCATTGAATGACCATTGCTAAAACACGTTAGAAAGGACATATCCGTTTTTTTATACCATTTTTATCCGCAGAAAAGGCAGGGCTTTTAAGAGAAAACAAAAACCCAAAATCGCATTTTTCTAACAAAATCCGTATTTCAGGATGCGCCCCTCCCCCCTCTAATTAAACAACATTGTGGTCTCCACCTTGGAACCCGCCACAATTGAAGCCACTCTGCCTAAGAGCCTTACTCTACTGCAAAACAGGAAGTTTTTTCTCTGTTTGACAACACCTGAGGCAGGATCTGTGAATGGATCTGTGTGTAAGGAGGAATAAATTTAACCTCTTGACTAGTTGGTGTTTCCCTTCTTCAGTCGGTCTGCCTAATTTCAAACACTTACAGCTCAACAATTCAGCTGCTAAAAAAAAAAAAAAACGATGAATTCATTGTGATCTGTTTATTACTCCTGGATAGGTTTTACTTAAAAAAAACTACAGCAAAGGGTGAAGATCAAGGAATCCAACGGCAAAGTCAGTATTCATACAGCACTTTAACAACAAACAATCTGACCACAAACTATGTAGAAAAGTTCGGCCCATGTGTTCAAATTAGCTTTCTCCTCTTGTTTTTGCAAAACATGGGATGACAAACTAGACACTATCGGTGTTAATGCCCAAAAATATGGGTCCATTCAGTGAATAAGAGAGAATCAAAGAAAAAAATCCTAAAGACCGTGGATTTCGCAAATTTCAGAATCTGATGACTTTATATGCCCTGGGCTAATTATGATATTAATTAATAAAAAATTCAATCAATACATGGCACAACAGAAGAAATACCAAGATAGCTATAACAATGTGCCCAATAATGGAACAATACATAACACATTTAAAGCAGAAAGCATCAGACAGTTTCCTATACTGTTAATCAATCTACAGACTTAAGAATATTTGGGATTATGGAAGTAGTCTACAGTTCTCTCACACATAACACTACTATCAGAAATATTAAACAACTACAAAAAAAAATGATATACAAAATGAGCCCATAAGCCTTTTCTAAACACAAATAAACAGTCTCATTTCACTTAGACTGAGTAATTTTTGATGTCTAATTAAGCAATTCTTTCAGAGAATTGTGCAGGAATAATAATTAATATTTAATTACTATAGTAGTTAAGACATTCTCAGCTTACAACATTCTATAACTATATCTGTCTCGATTTTTTTTCTTTTTTTTTTTTTTTCACTCATCCTCATGAAGGTCTAGTATGGTGCACTTGTCTTACCTGATTCTCTGTATTGATTTTGTAAATAAATGGCTCACGTTTGCACACAACTTACTGTGGTCTTCGAGGAGATGTTTGCTCTGTAGTTTTGTGATAGACAAATCGGTCAGCCCACTGGTCATGGATGCCTGTTCTGTCCCTCTCTTTCTCCTGCTGTTTCCTCATACGCTGTTCTTCTCTTTGCTTGTCTGAAAAGCAACGGACACAGTATCAGATCCATACACTGAAACAACTTCACTGCTGAGAGTTTACACCACAGGGCCCTATCGTTATCTAAGAGAATAAATTACTTGACAGGTTATACAAAACATGTTAAACACATGTCCAATCCAATGAGGCTTGACTGGCTCCAACATTTATTCTTCTTTGGATTCTGCATCTTATCTTGCCTTTACTAAATAAAATTCTGCACTTTGAATTACATTTTCAAACTGGGCAATTTACAAAACATATTATCAATGACTGTCTCAAAAAATGCAAAAATGAAATTTTTATGAAATTTTTAACAATATAATGGATTACATAGTTTATTCATTGAGGAAGCTATCTTATATTTCTCTCATAGGACCAAACTGAATGCCTCTACTTTTTGTCCACCATTTTTGCTATAACTATCACAGAACTCCAATCCACAATCTCTTACAATGATATATAACATTGTCTGGCTATGTGAGAAGTTCACACTAGCTGTCAATGACCAAACATTAAATCTTAACCTTCATATCACTGTAATAAGGGCCTTTTTTCTTTTTTAAAGTCTAATATGTTGTTGGCTTGAGTAACAGATGTAGCTGTAATTATTCCAGCTGAACATTAATAACACTCATCATATCTTTGCACATATGCTGTTATCAGAAAGAATTTCATCTAGATTAATAATTATGATAAAGAGACAATTATGACAAAGAAACAAACAACAACAAAAAACATAACAGGTGAGAGAGACATTAAGAGGTCAGCAGCTGTGATGAGACAGACAGGGCCTCATACTGACCTAGTTCTGCCAGCCACTGTCTTCTCTCAATCTCCTTTTTGCTCAGCCCAGCCATATCATCACCTTCCATGTTCTGTAGCCATGGAAAGAAATGTGCATTAGACTCCTGCAAGTATTGGGCAGTCAATCATTAATGAAATATCACAAGCCGCAATTAAAAAAAAATAGAAAGAAAAAAGGCTAATGATTATTATCAAAATCATTCAATTATTATGTGCCATTTCATCCTTACTGAATGACATATAGCTACTAATTTTACAAGCTATGCAAATTCTTTATGGGTCCTGCAGACCCTTGAACTTACACAGTAAAAGATGCACTATAAAATCAAATGCAAATCTCTGTAACTTTATTGGACTGCTATAAGCAATAGTAGTCCTTACACAAAAGTAGTCCTCTCTTAATTCCGGAAATGAATTGACTTCTCTAACATAAACCATCGACCATAACCAAGTGATTACAAGTCTTATATCCTAAAATCTGATAGGCCAACACCATATTTTCCATTTCTATTTTCAAGTCTATATTTTAGTCTTGAATGCAGTTGCACAATCACAAAGCTTGACAAACTTACGGTAAGTAAGCATGTAAGCATGTTGGAATGGCAAGGGTTTGCATTGTTTTCAAAGTGTTTGTAAGTCTAAAAATTTGACATGTGAAATGAATGCACAAGGATATAGCTCAGTTTTTATAGGATCACTGGAATAAAGTAATGGTCCCAATGAGTAATTTCATTAAAACATGACATAAAATTCCCTATTTTATGGTGCTTGCTTTTCTACAAGATGAACAGTGTTGACAGTAGTTTCCAGAAGTCTCTATTTCAACATGATGTTTCTTACTCCTAGTGTACAATATAAACTAAAGAACAAAAAATAAAAGATTAGTACTTTTTGCTCTCATAGTGCAATATAACTTTCAAAAAAAAAAGAAGAAAAAATTTTCAGAAGCTACTATGTCACTGTTATCTCCAGATTGCACTTCTTCATTCTAGAAAATATCTAATAACATGGAGTGTACATTTCAGAGCTAGCGTAATAAAAAGTGCACACTTTCCATAGCTAAGAATAATAAATGGGAAAGTCTAGCATATACAGTTACACTGAACATCAATGCTAAAAAAACATCAGAGACTTGGAGAAGAAACATTTCCTGACATTTAAAACAAACTTGAAGTTTAAAAACAAACACGTAGTTCTTAACTGAAGTTATTGCGTAAGACTGTGAGATCCACTCTCACTCTCATTATGAAAACGATTGTCATTCTCATAACACTACACAGAGAAACGTTCAACTATCTGCATGCAGCATCAGACTGAATGGACCTATTGTGAACTGTGCTTTTTCTTCAAAATTTGGCAAAAAATTCATCAATATAAATGAATGATCTTGAACAACTGTACGCTACCTCATTACACTATAAATGTCCTGAGAGTTGAAGAGCTTTAGAAAATAAGTCAAGACTATCTTTCTCCCAAATGATTTCAGTATTCAACACTAACAGAATCAGCTAAAACATGCAGATAGTTTAGATTACTGAAGCAGATACAAAACAGAAGTACTCTTTACTATAGGAGTCAATCATATAAGATAAGAGGAGCAATGATAATGGTAATGACCAAATTTCCACTATGGATCAAGACATCTGATCCCATTATTTTCTCAGCACTTTACAAAACAAAGCAATCTCCCTTCATGTTCCTCCCCTTCTTTCTCTCCCCATACACACTAAAACTGACAGATCTCAATTGTAATACAAAGTGTTAAAAATTTTGGTTTGGGGAAAATATTATCAAAGGGTGAGTCGGGGTGGAGTGAAAGTGGAACTAGACTCAGAAGACCAGAGAACAGATATCCAGTTATCCTAGTGGTGTTAGTATCATTAACATTATCCAGGACAGAGAGAGCAAAATGGTAAGAAAATGCAGCTCTAATTGGTGCAGATTTGTGGTCACAGCAAACCACATATAACAAACAGATTTATCCTGTACAAATAACACAATGGCAGGCTTTGTCAGTCCTGTAGTTGATATCCCACAAATCAGAACCCAGAAAGCAATGTTTGTAAACATTTTCGTTCATCTGTGCAACATTTGGGATGAGCTCCATTTCCCCCCATGCCCTTTCAATAAATTAAAACTGAAGATATTTGAAAAAATCCTTTCTATTTAGCAAGCCATGGGTGACCACTTTTCTCAACTTGTTTGAAAGTACTGCTCAGAGTTTTCTTAAAATGATAATGAGAAGCTTTTTACCCAGTGCAAGTCAAACAGCAGATTTACAAATACTAGAGTAGTTAACCTTTTCTCATGGTCTCAATTCATGACAACTCATGAGCTCTAGTTCATTTGTGCATCTCCACATTAACTAACATGTCAAAAATTGTAAATATGGTAGGTTTTCCTGTTCTTGAAATGAAAGCTCTGAAAGAATTATCACACAAGGAGATCTAAGAAAGCACATTGGAGAGTTACATTTATGTGCTACAGTAAATAAATGAAAATCTATATCATAATAGAGCTCCTTCTGGGATTTTTCTGCATCAATGAAAGTAAGTGATGGTAAATATCTACAAAGGAAATTCTTTTTTTTTTTTTTTTTAATTTTCCATAATTATTTTTGTAAGGATCTAATATTTTAAAAGTTGCAGTACTGTTCATCAATTTGCTTCACTTTGCAAAAAGAACAATTACTGCAAGAAAAACTTGATCTCACAGATCATAAAATTTGAGCTTTAAAAAAATACCAGTACAATTTTTGAAAGTAGAATCATAATTTCTCTTTTGTTCTTTTCCTGTATAGATCCTCATAGTTATGTGGCACATCTGATAATAACTCGATAACATTATTTTATAAGTACCCTAACGGCCATATATCACATCTAATAGTAACTACATATCAAAACTGCCATGTGCTTTTTCTCAACAAGATAGATGAAATAGTTATTATTAAACACTGAAAGGCTTTTATGAAGGTACACACACAATGATAAGTCAAGGCTTTGCTTCACAAAGTAAAGTCATACGATAATAATGTCGATAAATGTTCACTATAAAGACATATGCTCTTAGGTTAATATGACAGGCACGGTTAGCTTGCTATCACACAATGCTATCAACACTAGCTTGGCAGGTAGCTCTGGAATGGGTCAGTAGATATGAAGGTCTGGGAAAGCAAAAGCTGAGCACATCGCATTAGGACCTTCTGGGCCATCAACTGATCATTAGTGGCCAGAGATCTGTTCAGTTTAATATTTAAAGATAGACATTTCAGTTTTACTATGGCAAACTATTGCAGCTGAGATACAACTGATTCTACTACATCTGTTCAATTATTAAAGTTTAAAGGATGCTGAATGACGTGACAGCTTTGATCAGTGGGGGCCATTGCAAAGTGGATAAATTTGAATCTCTACCAATGTGGCTTATGTTTGGATATGGGACTACATTTTCATTTGACAACAGGCTTTGCAGCAAGATCCTTTACTATCAACAATAAAAACAATAAAAATGACAGAGTAGGTCAAATGGGTTGATCATATCTAATACTAAATAGCTGTAAAAATTGGATTCTACCCATTATTAACTATGGCAAACAAATTTACATAAAAATTGTGTGTATAAGAGCTGACTGCCCAGCTTAGGTTTTCCCAGCTGTCTATGATAATGTGGGTTGTACCACTGAGATAATGATTGCGTGTCAGAGTGAGAGGCTACTCCACACAGACACAGAGTGACCAACCCTAGCCGCGTTAGCAGACGTAGTTTTAACAGCAGAGAGCCCGGTACTTGCAACAGCTGTCTTGTTACTTTGTGCTGCTTGTGGCTGACCCTTGCCATTGCCAGGGACCCCTGCATGTCTAGGAACAGTCTCAGGAAGACTTTTGTTAGCGTCATCATTACCAGACTCTTGCCTACACCTTCTCTCATCTCTTTTTTCCCTCCTCTCTCTCTTTTCTTCCCCCTCTCTCTTCTTCTCTTCATCTTCTCTCTTTTCCTGTGCCTCCTCATTGTCTCTGCTTTTACTTTTATCTCTTTTCTTTTTGATAATGACAATTTGTACCTGTTCTTCCACCGGCTCACTCCTGTCCTCTTGCTTCCTCCTCTCCCCTGCCTCTCTCTGCTCTTTCCTCTTCTTCTCTCTCTTCCCCCTCCCCTGCTCCTTCCCCTCCTCACTTTGTCTCTCATTCTCTTTTTTTCTTCTACTCCCTTCGATGGCTTTCTCTAACTCTTCTTCTTCTGCTTTCTTCTTCTGCTCTGCTTCCCTGATCTCCTGCTGCAGTTTAACAATCTCCATGGCCAGCTCCTCCTGTGTGGGTTGTGTTTGTGGGCAATGAGAGAAAATGAAAACACAACATTGGAACAGAACTGACCAACGTCAAAATTGGCAGGAGATAAAACCAGAAAAACAGTTTGCAATTAAAGCCTGATAACAATGTTACTGATACTCCGACTTTATATTATATGACTTTTTTCAAACAAAAATTTACAGATAATTCTTAAGTAGCATCACATAACTGTGTTTCAAAAAGTTTAGTGGATATGATAAAATTAAAGTTAATTGCATGATATCTCTCATGTCTTTACTGTGTTTTTTTTTTTGTTACTTTCATGAAGACAAAGTCTTCCTATTCCTCTGACTGTCAATAAAGAAAAAAAATTATAAAGAGACATGAAAAGTGAAGATTTGTTTAAGGGGAGGGGCGGGTCCTGAGAGTGATTTTCTAAAGTACTCAATTTAGGCTTTTTTAAGCATCATATTTAAAT
>JBCEWB010186062.1:0-25047 GCA_039654565.1 Peronia peronii
CAGACAGACAGACAGACAGACAGACAGACAGACAGACAGACAGACAGACAGACAGACAGACAGATAGATAGATGGATATAGATATAGATATAGATGTAGATGTAGATATAGATATATAGATATAGATAAAGACAGACAGACAGACAGACAGACAGACAGACAACAGACAGACAGACAGACAGACAGACAGATGAATAGATATAGATAGATAGATTCATAAAGATATGAATAAGCATTTATGTCTGTCATTTCTAAATACGCTAACCCTTTGATTTTTATATGTTACACTTTCCGACCAAACCCTACGAGCTCTGATATCCCTGTTTTTCTAAACTGTCTCCTGACTTTGGTACAGCTCATTTTCTGAAGCCGAATGATACATACATATATAAATTTCTGTCACATAAAGACCCTGCCATCATCAGTTCCCGCCTTCATAAGGTACACCTTCATTAATACAGGCACCAACAGTATTCCAGCATTTTCCTAGCAGATTCTGAGAATGAAAGTCTTTAATAACTGAAACACACACCCATGGAATGAGAAAGAGCAGACCGATATTAAATATGTGAAATGTAGTTGTACAAAGTGGTATTCAGTAATTTCAGATGTGACTATAGTCATACTATGACATATTCCTCACCTGCGAATGCCCTCCAGTGAACTGCTGGCAAAGTCCACCACTCCAGATGTAGGTCGTGTAACCACGCCCACCAGGCCCTTGCCCATGCCTGGAAAAGCAATCACAGATAAGCATATGGACAGAATCAATAGACTAGAATGAACATAAGTTAACATGTCCACCACTGATAATATGCTAGGACATCCTTAGTCTCAGTCCTTCATGCCAGTGTCACATCAAATTTTTTTTTTTTCCTTATACTTGATACAAAACTTCTTTGAATTTGTCCAACTTCCACACTAACTGAATGCAAAAACTGCAAATTAATGAATTACCTAGATGATATAAATCAAATAAGGAAAAAAAACATTAAAATCTCAATGAAAAAAAAAGGAAAACAAAACAAAACAAAAAAAAAAGACTTTCATCAATATCCAGTTTTAAATCTATGCCAATGCAAACATTTTGCTTACCTTTGAAGAAACCTGCCACCCCTTCTTGTTTGGCTCCTTCCACAGGCTTTCTGACAATGCCGGTCACGCCGTCGAACACACCCTGTGTGACAATACAAACATATCGCAAACCATCATAAAATAAATCTAAGAACACAACAATCATCTTAGACATAGTCGCTCTGTAATGCAAGTTTTCAGCTCAGGGAGTCCATGCTAAGCTCACCAGATTTTACTTGGTAATAGTTAGAACTAATTCTTCCAACTGACAGAACAATTATGGTATGTGGGAAAAAAAAAATGATGGAAGAAAGAAAGAAAGGGAGACAGAATCAATGAATAAAGAAAAAGAGAATGATAAAAAGAAAGAAAGAACAAATGAGAAAGATAGAAAAAAGAAAGAAGTGATAGAAAGATAACAAGAGAGAAAGACAGAAACAAAGAAGAGAAAAAAAGAAAGGACAAAAGAAAGAAAGAAACAATGAATGAAAGAAGATAGAAAGAAAGAAAGAAAAGAAAGAAAGAAAGAAAAGAAAGAAAGAAAGAAAGAAAGAAGAAAATACCACTCACCATGACCAAGCCTTTCCCACCTCTGGCAAATCCTTCACGCGCAGTGGCTGGTCGCTTGTTCAGCTGTTCACGACGTTTCTTCTGATAGTCATCATCGAGGGTCAAGGCTGCCAAGCCTTTACCCAGAGTTCCTGTGATTCTGGACACAGCACCAGCAGCTCCACCTGAGAACACAGGTAAAAATTTATGATTCTGATTGCCATGTACAGCTGGGGAGTTGAAACAGCTTTATTCCACATAGTATTTCAGTCTCTTCTCAGTGTAATATTTTGCATTACAACTACGATGCTTTACTATTATTTTATTACTATAATTTTTTTAAAAATTGTGCCAGCATTATATTTGAATATGACTAGTGCTCGATTTTCAAAATATGCTCGAGATGATTGCACAAATATCATACATGTGTTATGTCCAATATTTTGCATTACAACTCTTGTACTTTATTTATTCTTTCTTTATAATTTTTTTTTTTAATTTGTATATGACTAGCACAACTGTCATCTGCTTATTTTCAAAATATGCTTGAAAGAAACTTGCACGAATGTCCAACGTGTGTTATATTCCCTTAAGCTCAAGAGACTTTCTCTTGAAGACCTAGGCATAAGTGCCACTAAATACAAACTATAGGTAATACGTATTGAACTCTTTGACCTATGCCTTGCCTCACTCTAGATCTAGTGACCATTCTTGATTAGCTTTTTTCATTCTAGGATTATCTCCAATCAATCAAATTGTATTCAGTCCTATTTTTGATTACAAGAGTTGTTGTAAGTTCTTTTGGCTTAACTTTCCTTCACTTGAATACTGATCTCACTTCAGCCACTGGTAAGACATGCGTCTACAGACAGAAGGTCAGCAAGGCTATTGCGCATGCATATAATGTCATACCGCGCGAATTATATGATCAGGGTTAGGATCAGGGTTAAGTTACATCTAATAATAATAACTTATTTAGATCGATCTAAATCTAGACCTTTATATAAAAGAAAAAAAAATGTCCTGTTTGATCTGGTTTCCTATGTAAATATAAATACAGATGGTTGCTGTTTCTGCATATACATATTAGGCCAGCTGACCTTCTGTCTGTGGACATATGTATTGGTACAGTCTATTACTGAGATCAGTCTTAGAGCTGTAGCAACACTAACTTACCAACAGCATGACCAAACAGACTGCGGACACCCAGGGCTAGACCTTCAGCAAATTCTTGTGGTCCTTGAATAGCTCCCTGGTAGATCGGTGGATAAAATGTGAGGTAGAAACTAGAAATTAGGATAATCATTTGGAAAATTGATGCTTGACTCAACATTAAGTGAAAAAAAAAAAAAAGAACCCCTGAAAGGCAAATGGAAGGACAAGAGGTATAAATAAATTAATAAAAAGCTACTGATTTGTGATCAAATAACTCTTTAGCTGCTCATAGGCAGTAAATAACCTGTCATCTGAACTGAAAAATTGTCTTTCACAATTAACACGAGCCACCATTTCAATAAAATTTCGTCAAAAAACATAACCCAACCGCTGACAAAACATTAAATGAACATACTGGTTAAATGAAAACATGTTACATACTGAAAAATGAACAAATAATCAGTTTGAACAATAATTTATTTGATCAAATCACAGATAAGTTGCCTATGAAGAGTGAAGAATTTGTTAAAGAAAACTGGAAAATTGATGCTCTTAAAAAAACCTGACCATTTCAAGAATATTTTTTATAGCAAACCATAAAGCTTTCAAAAGATATATATATATACACACACATACATATACATATATATATATATTGGGAGAGTCTGTACTGGATCAGAAAAATACATTTTGCAGGTATTCAACGATATGCTTTTAATTCAAAACTCAAACTTCTTCCCATGTGTCTCGTTTCCCTGAGCCCAATACAACTTGTGAAGTAGACAAAACTTTTCTATGTCACACATGAGCTTAGCGTGCGATTTATTAGAGGCGAAAAATATGTGCTTAACATGTCGACAATATCAGGAGAATAAAAACATTTAACTCTTATCTTTCAAAAAAATGGCATTCTTATATACCCAGGTCAGTTTTATCCATCTCTGGTTGAACATTTTCCTACACGTTCTCTAGACTGATGATCCAAGACAATGTTCCCAGATTTTGAAATCTCTTGTACATAGACAGTTATACAGGCAAACAGTGACAAAATCACTTTTTTTTTATTTCATTCATCCTGTTTACCTTTTCACATCGTGCCTTGCCCGAACCCAAAATTCCCTCCTGATGTACTGATTTTGGATAGAAATTCCCTGTAAACGCACCATTTCGGGTTAAGGTGGTGTTTTCTTACAAAGTATAAAACATAAAAACAAATTTTTGTGATTCATTTTATTTCACATTTTGCCAGATGAAATGTGATAGTACAGTAACGTTACTTTCCAAAAAATAATGCACATTAATAATAACATTAAAACAATACAAAACTCTGAAACTCAATACGCGCGCGGTGCGACGTGGAGAGTTGCAGTGCAGTGCGCTCAAGACTCGTGCAGCGCGATAGTAGAGGTTGCGATTGGTGCCACTCAATACTAGGGCGGCACGACGCGAAAAGGTTGAAAATGCTCAGAGTTAAGTGTTTTGTCACAACAGAGACAAAGCAATTATCATAATTACACTAGTAAGTAGAGTAGGATACACAAGATTTGCCTGCCAACACTGACCTGATAAGGCTCATAGAAGAGATCTTCTATTCCCTCAGACAGACCACGCAGCAAGCCAAAGGGATTGCCCAGTACGTCCAGTCCCAGCACCAGCACATACATTTGCTTCACTGCCTGTATACAACAACAGCAACACACAATCATCAGGTGGTGCTCTGCTATATTGACAAACTACATGTTCTATTCTTGCTGTTCTTTAATCTGTTCATTATGGACTCAAGTCTCTGCACAGATTTCACTGTCATTTATCTATACTATAAATCTGCTACAAAACCCAAACAGGTTTTTGGACTCAAAAACTGCTCAATGGATCCATATGAAATTTGGCATAGAACACTGTTGCACATGGATCTGTGTTTCTATGAACATAAACCCGAAAAAAGCTTATTATCTTTGACGCTATTCTAAAAATGCGATAACAGTTGAATAACAAACTAGCGGGCCTGCTTGATCCGAATTGTACGTTCGATAGTATGATGCGTTCAAAACAAGTTGTTTTTTTTTTAATAACATTCAGTTCAATCAACCAAAATAAACATCAAGGTGCGCACGCTTTCCATATACTTTTCGCAGGGCTATATTTAAAAAATCTCTCACGGAGGCCGGAGACTCCTTTCTAGTCATTTTAAAAGACTGAGTTACACATATATTTTATTTTGCTTTTTCAAACTTTTCAGTGTGGAAATTCACAGATTTCACTGACAGTTATCATTTTAAAAGAATCACTTTCGTATCTGCTTTTTCAAACTTTTGAATGCATGTTCTCAGAATTCACTGTCATTTATCATTTCAAAAGAATGAACTTACATATCTGCTTTATTCTCCTGTTTCAAACTTTCTAATACATAAATTTAAAATTTCACCATCATTTGTTCTTTTAAAGGACTGAAGTTAAATATCTGCTTTATTTTTATTTGTTTAACTTTTCAGGACATCAGCTTCTACCAGAAAAGACTCGAATATCCTTAGACTGGATTCTCTTGCCAATGAATAAACCAGTCTTCTGTCTTCAACTGCAACTCTTGAAATCATACAGATGTATGTAAATGGTTGGCCCTACAAGTATCAAACAGGCCATCTGGCCAAAGATATGCTTACCATACTCCGCATTAGAATTCTCTTCCAAACAGCAGGCAGTGTAGAATATGGTACTCATATTATATTACCTTAAAATAACAAATGGTTACTTTTTAAAGATGAATTTTAATGCTATCATAGAGTTGACAGTTTCTAATGATACTCTTGGGCTTAAAGTATGCATTTGTTTTTCTTGAATTGTTTTGTTTACCGTCAGGAGCTTGTTGCAGATCAAGTTTTTAACCATTTCTTGTTTTAGCTAAAGAAAATACTATACTTTTCAGTAAGACTGTAACATGGCTGTGATGGAGGTATGGTAACTGGAGGAGGGGAAGGGGGGGGGGGAGTGCAGAACCGGTAGGTGGATAGACCTTCACCCACACATAATCAGTGAGTGACCTTGTACTTACTTGACCACTGTAGTGCCGGATGAATTCATTGGTCAGCTGTGAGTTGTTGTAGAAGGAGTGGTTCCTCTCAAAGTAGCCAAGCCTGGAGACAAAGGAATTAGTTGAAACTGAATTTCTTCATCCTCAATGTATATAGGACAACACTTAATAATGTAGTTGTTCAAAAGGTTTATCATCAAAATTTACAATACCAACCACAACGACAGTGACAATGATACAACTAAATATAATAAAAAAAATGTTTAAAAAACTGTCATAATCCGGATATTAACTGTTCTTCTTCTCTTGCAATCATAAATCAAATCTTATGAAAAATACAATGCTGTGGCTCAGAATGTATATATCATTGAAGAAAGAAATTGCAGATTAGATATGAGTTGACTTAGTAAATAGGAATTAATTCACAATTTCCCAATGTATTAAGTTTATGTATGTGTCAGTACAGTATGCTTTTCTGTGATACACATGTAGTTTACCAAAACATGGTAAACTGCTGTGCCCCACCACATCCCATCAATGTAGAAAACAAATAAACAGACAAAACATTTGTTTAAAGTAGAGAAACAGTGGCTGGTAAAGATCTGGTCTAATGAAAGACCTGACGTCAAGGTAAGTTAATCATTTTGAGAAATTGGGAGTTAAGTTTGAAACTTCTATGACACTGAACAGCTTACCAACTTCAAGGTAAGTTAATCAATTTGTGAAATTGGAAGTTAAGTTTGAAACTTCTATGACACTGAACAGCTTACCAACTTCAAGGTAAGTTAATCATTTTGAGAAATTGGAAGTTAAGTTTGAAACTTCTATGACACTGAACAGCTTACCAACTTCAAGGTAAGTTAATCATTTTGAGAAATTGGAAGTTAAGTTTGAAACTTCTATGACACTGAACAGCTTACCAACTTCAAGGTAAGTTAATCAATTTGTGAAATTGGAAGTTAAGTTTGAAACTTATGTGACACTGGAGAGCTTATTAAGAAAATACAAATTTCAGTGGCTGTAAAGCAAGAGGACTCCGGAAAATCTGGATGAACAAAGTCTAAGAGACTCCATCTTTCTACAACATTCCCCCAGTCCAGGCATTCTGAAGTGCAGCAGACAGAAGTCTCGTTCTTCCCATTAGGGCCCAAGTGGTATGAGCGGAAGAACAAAGAAAGAAAAGAAGAAAATTAAAAATGGTCCATTGAAACTGCTTACTTGAAGACCACATCTTGGACGTCGGTCAGTACCACACCCACACTTTGCAGGAACACTCCCATCACATTGGCCTGCGGGGAGTCACTCATGGAGCCACCTTGCAGGGAGAAGCTCAGATGGATCTGAAACATCCAGGTTTAGAATAGTGGATCTCGAGATTTAAAAAAAAACAAACAAAACGACATAATTAAATCACTGACACTACTCATTACTATTATTATTTGGAGAACATATAGGTTCAAAAGGCTTTAAAGTTATAAAGTCTCACTCATAGCAAAGAGTTTTCCTACCCACTGTGGCAGAGACAAGCATCTTTTTGTCCTTCCCTGCGGGGACCCGGGGTTTATAAGTAGGTTCTTTGCTCCCATCTGAAGGCGGTGAAAGCCCGCTATTGGTGAGATGTCTCCCATGGAATGCCATCCTCGACGATCCAGAGGTGACATCTCTTCTCTCTCTCCTTGCTCCTGTCTTCTGTCCCGCTCTCTTTCCTCTTCTTCTTGACGTGTAAACGTATCTTACTGTGTTTGGCACAACATAGCCATAATCTGGCTGATGAGCTCTTAAACCCCAACTCAAACAAACATACAAACATTTTTTTGTACAATCTGAAACATGAATACAATATAGTAACCACATTCTTACTTTGAAACATCAGGTAATGTGACATATCAGCGTGATTCAAATTCGACAGTTTGGTTCAGATGGATCATTATGTATTTCACATGAATATGACATAGTATGCCATTTCCATTTTTGAAATATCAGATAACGTGACAGATCAGTGTGATTCAAATTTGAACCGTCAGATAATGTGACCAACCAGCATGAGTCATCAACTCTTTGATTCACAAAGATACAGTTATGTAGTTGATATCAAATGCCCATTCAAAATCGATGAATCAACAGACCCACTGATGCGCTAAATGGATTCACAAGGACTTTCTACACTCATAGGCTATTTGACACTGATCTGGTTCACATTTGGTTTTTTTCACTAGACATTTTCATCTCAATCACATTCAAGGTATTCATTACATTTTTCACCTGCTTCTCATATACCAGCCAGAGATATAGTGAGAGTAACCATTAGAAACACACCTTGATGGGAGAAATGTGGAAATAATCATAAAAACTGATCCTCTTGGACTGCATAGATACACCTGTCTCTTCCTTCAGATCTCGCTTGGTGGAGGTCACATCAGTCTTGAAGTTGACCACCTGTGAAAGGCCCAAAAAAAAAATGTCAGTCCAAAATTTATCACTCTACCCATGATGAGATCATACTATAGCTGGCCAATATAACCCACAAAAAGATAACATATCACGTGACCGGATGAGTTGATTTGGTTGTCAAACTTTTCATGGTAAGTGTTTGCAAAGGAAAAAAAATGAGTGCACTTTATCTCAGGAAAAAAAAAATATTTAGATAAGACTCTTATGAGCTAAAATATTTCCATTCAAATCTAATGATGTATTTTGAGATTGGTGACTAATTGTGAGCATTACAGAACATAATTTCTGCCATCAGTGCTACGTTTACCAAGCTGAGACAATGTTTTTTGACTCTCCCTTGTTCTAATGCTGTGAGCGATATGTTTGTCTGCCTGTAATGTGAATGTGTCTTACACAATTATATATGTTGTGAGTCATCAACTGTGAATGGAATTTCCTTTTGAGGACAAATAAAAGTTTATCTTAGCTTATCACCAAGGGATCATCACTTACACATTTTCAAAATACCTCATTCCCGCTACTTTACTGTCGACAAAATCTAGTTTTCTCAATGAAGAACCCTTTGATATACATTTCATTTCCCTCATACCCACTGCACATAAAGATGCTTAAACCAATAAAGCCTATTCATTTTCAGCAAATTTGCCTGAGGAACTTAACATAACTGATTACTATACTACCTGGTAAATTCTGAATTGTCTATAGTTACAAGAGGAAACTTCCAGGAAATTTTGAGTATCACTGTGGCTAGCAAAAATTGCATTAGAAATTCAACTGAAGCATAATAACATGACAATATGAAGTAAGTGGACAAAAGGGAGTGCACATTGGCATTACATATTGAAATATATAAAAAAAAAAGTATGAATAAATCTGCGTCCAGCTTTACAGAGATAAGACATTTGTGTGGATGATTTCAATCCTTGCAAGCCTAACTGCCGAAAGATAAAATATCTTTGGCTCTCGATAATTCTTGGCATAATTGTTCTTATTGATGTGGTACACCTTCAACTTAAAGTTGTGAAAACTGAACAACAGACGGCTGAATATTTTGGGGTTGGGTGCTATGTAAATGCACTCCATTATTATTATTATTACTGATTATTGCCCCGACAAAGAGCCAAGCTGGCTCGAAAATTTGGCCAGCGAGATCAGTTTAACTTTATTATCTCAATTCTAAATTCTTCGTATTGTTTTTCAACTTTTTTGGTGTATTTGATTAGTTACCGGTCGACAGTCATCTTAATTTTAAGACATTTTTCGTAAAATTATTACTATTACTATTAGTACATTAAGACATTTGTATGGATGTTGCAAATAGTAGCCAATCATATTACCTCCTGCTCTCTGAGTGTGTCAACGTCAGAAGCAAACATCTCCAGCACCTCATTCAGGAAACCTTGATCTACTTTCAGGTTCATCTCTTGGATGAGGACTTTGAAATACCTGAGGGCCAGGATCAGAAAAAGAATCAGTTTATCATACTAGGTCTCCATTTCATGAAGGTAATTTGTTCAAGTCCAGATCTGTCTTAAGAACTGTTCGACTAACGTCTTAAAGTAAGATGGTATTGATAATTATGTCTTGCGCCCCGAGCAAATGAGTCGGAAGTCGCTCCAGGCAATCGCAGGTTACGGCCCTTTTTAACTATTTTCCGACTCAGATACCAAATTTTTCTTTTCGGGTTAGAAAAGGTTGAATTTTTATTTTGTGGAAAACAAATAAAAAATTTTGGTATCTCAGTCAGAAAATAGTTAAAAATGGCCGTAACTTGAAATCTCCCCGGTCATTTCCCTGGGCAGGAGACATATATGTGATCAGCCCTTCCTTAAGTATGTCAATATTCAAAACCATGTTGTTGTCGCCATTCTACATGAAAATGAACTTGATCTTGAAATAACTGATGTTTGCCTTAATTCATGCCTTACGCATCTTAACGTAACGTAATAATGATATCTACGTGATCAGACTTTTACTGAATAACTCAATGTTCAAAACTGTTGTTGTTGCCGCTCTTTGTCTACAAAATATTTTGTTCTGTAGTTGTTTATTCTGAGAGAAGCTGAATATCATCAATCTATCACAGAACTACAATGTTTCTGCATTCTCTGGAAAATCTGTGTACTGGCATCTCCTAGTTACCATGAGCCATAGCTCCCTGTCATTGTGATTATTATTTTATCTCACTGAATTATTGTCAAATTAATCACAAAATATAAGTGACTATTGATTAAATCTCTCTTTTTTTCATAGAGCATTTTGAATACTGATAGAGTAAGCATTCAAAAAATGTTTGCTTTATATAATCCCACAATGATCATATTTACAATCTTCCTCAATGAGTGACATACTGACATTTTCATAAGGGTTCTAGCATTACTTATAATGCTGTGCCACAAGCTGTAGACCCTGTTCATTGGTCCTGGCCAGCTACCACTGACAAAAAGGAGAAGTTCAAAATCAAATATGCTTGGAGAGAAATGGAATTCACCAACTTCAGCCACTCAAGACAGGAGCCTGACACAATTTGTACATGGCGCACCAGGTGAATCTAGACATAGCCAAGAGTGGAGAGAGAGAAACAGACAGAAGCAGAGATAAGCTGTTGAAAAACTGGGCAAAGAGCTAGGAAACAATGCACAGAACCAACTACTTACTTGATTTGGACCAGACTGCTGTGTTCATGGATTCTGGTCATTAAACTGACTTCAACAAATGGCTTGGGAACTGAGGAATCAGATCAACATGTATGTAGTGAAAAATTGGAAGAAAAACAAAAATTAATGACTTGATCTTATCCAATTTTTTTCACTGCGGTTATGCAAGGCATTTTGAAGCATGACATTAGTTTGGAAAAATGTATTTCTGTCTTTATGACAGCCACATATTTCTCTGACAAAACAAAACTGTAGACATAAACATTAGATGATAAATGCTTCTCCTTGTAAGTTATTATTAAATTTAAATGATGGAGTAATATTAGGTAGATATGAAACACTGTGCCTGTACTAGTGCCCTGAGAGTATGAATTCCAATAGTCCAATCTGCTGTACATACAGGGATATGACTTGGAATTCATTATCACTATCATAATTCTGCTACAGAATGAAGAAGTGAGAATATATGGTGAATATTTGTACTGTGAGACAAACGAAATTTATGAGGGGGTGCGTATTAAAACATACAAAATGTCCAGAGCATTATGAGACCTAAATAAGCAACTGAAAAATGTTGCATGGACTACTACACAAGATGAAAGAGGAAACAGGTGAAAATGGAGATAATAGTGGAGAAGATGGAGAGGACAGGCAATGTAAGACATAAAACCTACCACTGTCGGCAGCAACTGACTTGGGGGGTGGCAAGGGAGATAATATGGTTGGGAAAACAGCATGCCTAAGTTGATCGTCAAACTGAAACGGAAGAAGAAATAACAGAGAAAACAATAAGAATACATATGTAGAATTCAGTACTGAGAGACAAGGTATGGAACTCCTTTCTAACTCTCTGAGATAACGCTGTGACTGAAAGTGTGACTGGGGAAACAAAACCACTTTCACATCCAAATGATATTTGTTTAGTATTTCCTCACTGTGAATAATATGCAGTTTAGAAAATGGCAATCTTATGAATCATCATGAACCAAGTTTTCTATTGCTGCATCATCATTATCATCATCCCTATGACAGATCACTTTCCAATACAGAAAGGAGGATTACTGATCACAGATTTGACAAAGACCAGAAAAATCCTGAGGCTTATCACTCTGTTTGTCACGTAAAGCTCACAATAATAACTTCACCAAGAATACAAATATTGACATAGAAGTGCTCTGGATATAAGTCATAAAATCCTATCAATTTATTTTTTTTTTTAAAATACACACAGACACATATACACACACACGAGAGAAATTTGCATCACGTCAAACTGCACAAAATCTGAATCAAGATCAGTTGATTTTAATTGTTCTACATCCAAAATGGATTGAGTGATCTTGGTTCAAATTGGTGCAGTTTCACATGATGCAGATATCAAGTAACACGAGCCCCCCCTTAACGCACTGACCCTCTTGTCCTCTACATCTTATCTTTTTTTTTGTTTCTGTGACCTGAAACAAATTTTGCTGTGATTTTACCATTTCTACAATCAGCATTTTACAGAAATGTCTTGAATGAGTCAACAGAGACTGCCAACTGGAAAGTGCCACAAATGCTACAAAAAAAAACAAACAAACAAACAAAAACACTCAAAGACAATAAAAAAAATCTAGAATGCTTTTCTCATGACAACGACTAACAGCAACAAGACTTGCCTGTAATCTGTTCACTTTGGCATGGAATTGCATTGAATGAGGTGACTTGCGCATCTGTATCCAAATTCCGTCCTCAAAGCTCCGGCGGATGGTCACTGGCTTGGGCTTGATTACCTGCATGGCCTCAAAGTCGACCTGGACAAATCAAACAGAATGGCAAATTATTAAACTTTTAAACTACCAGACCCACAATTGCAGGTCCATTTGGTGTATGTCCAAAATGCCAGACCTGCAATTGCAGGCCAGATTTTACTATCCCAAAACATTAAAAATCAGAAACACAAGTCCATCGGCCCAGGGGTTTATTTATAGCCTAAAACCCTGTGGTACTGAGAGCATACCACAGTGAAAGAAACTGGCACTGAGGAGAGGTAAACACAGTGTCTGGCAGTTTAAGGGTTAAACCTTAGATAAGAACTTCACTGTAACAGCTAATATGTTTCCAATTGCACATACACAAAATTAACTACTAAGGAGGTACAGATTGTGTAGAGTGATGTCAAAGTCAAAAACTGCTTCCTACACTGTCATGTCCCGTGCAATTTGTGCTCAGTATTTGTCTACTCTAGAGTGGCTCATGCTCACAAGAAAACACCTCTTCCTATAGCATCATTGTAAACACAGTTTTTTTGGAGTGGGGTCGGATGGGGAGGGGAGGGAGAGGGAGAAGGAGCCGGGGAAACAATGCTGTCCAACGTAGGTCATAAACATTATCATCATATGAATCCACAGTTCATTAAGAACAAGAACAGAAAGGTAATATGTAATTCATCATCACAACACAGGGCCTGGGAATTGAGAGGGGGGGAGGATGGTGTCACAGTAGACGATTGTTATAAGACACAATCAATTTCATTTTTGTCCATAAGAGAGTACTCAATTCAACAAAAGTACGTCACACTGCATTAGAACCATAAATAAAAAAGTCAATTTGCTAAAAAAAATAAATAAATAAAATGAAAAGAAGACTATCTGTCCAATGCAAGTCACATCATCATCATCAGCCATAGTTGACAGAAAAGAAATGAATTTCCAGACCAAAAGCGAGTCATAATGTATCATCTTGATACACCACTAGCCAATGTTTTAAAGAAATAAAAAGAAAACAAAAGAAAAAAAAAACAAAAAGAAAGAAAAGATACAAAGAAGATAAGATAAGATAAGATAAGAAGAAATAGAAAAGAAAAGAAAAGAGAAAAGGAAAGGAAGACAAAAGAAATGACAAGGAAAAAAAAAGGGTGATGATATTACCTCCATCTTGTTCTCCAAGCTAACAGTGTTCTTGGCTTTGCCAGCCGCCAGCTCCATCAAATACTTCTGGTAAGCATGTTCAAATATGGCCACATCCTTCAGCTTCATGGCTTTGTACCGCTTCTTCTTCTCTTCCCAAATCACACCAGAACTGAGAGAACAATGTTAGAAAAAGTGTTCGAAATATACGTTCTACCTCTTCCGAGATGTCCATTCCCTAGCCAAGATCACAAATAATGAGACAATCTCTAGATAATCGAGAACCTGATGTAAATAACTAAAATCTGGTGAAGATCATTTCATAAAGTTGGAAATTGTTTGTCGGCTTGGACAACTTCAGACACTAAGAATAAACTAAGATCTGGCAACAATATAACCACCAGAGATGTAACAAAACTGTAAAAGATCTGGCAAAGATCATTTCCTTAAGTTGGAATTTGTTTGTTGGGTTGGACAACTTTAGACAATCAAGTATAATCCAGATATCGCAGTGTAGCGCTGATCCTTTATCTTGTACAATGTACATGAGTAAACTCAAGATAAAAATGGTGGTGCTAAATAGGCATGTGTTAAAAAAGAAGGCATTTGCTGACCATTTTGACTTGCTCATAATTAGAAAGCACCTATGCTTTTTGGGCAATCTCCCGCATTATTTATTTTTTTATGACTGTCCACTATGCAAGATGAAAATAGCAAATCTCTCAATGTCCCATAAGATCTCAGCAGAGTCCCAGCCGAGTTCCAATGAATATGTAAAAAATACAGATACACAAACAACTTCTCCTCACCAGCAATAAGCCTGTTGTTTTTTACAAAAAAAAATTGCTGCCCATCCCCAACTAATCTATTGTCTCTTGCCCAACACTAACAAATGCATAGTGGAAATGTAAATGGCACTAACTGATCAAATTCAAATTTTTTGTTGAGTTTCTGATTACATCCTTTGTGTTTTAATAGGAATAAAATTACATTTTGGACATTTTGTTTTTGGTTTTATGTTCCTCTCTGGAACAATGAAGGACAAGGCGCCAAAGGCTAGGCTTGTAAATGCAGTGAGAAGTACATCATAAAAAACACAAACACACACACACAAAAGAAAAAAACAAAAAAAAGACAAACAAAAACAAACTTGGTACATGTATGTAATCTTTCAGATTTGTACACTGTTTTAGTATTACTTATATGACTTTACAGTCCATCAATGCCATCACAACCACATTATGTCCCCCATACTGTTAGGTGTGAGTTACCTGGTGATGCCCATATAGGCCAGTTCCAGCATCTTCTCGTTGTTGATGAGGGAGAAGCCCATGTCATGGATCTTCACATTGATTTCCTGATCTGCTTGCTCCAACTCACCAGCCTAGTATTACAACAGGTAGATACAAACAATGACAGAAGGAACCTGATGAGCATATGAGATGCAACATGATGAAACCAGGCGCCTGTCAAACTGAGATGACTGGAGAAATCACAAGTTTTTTTCAAACAGTGAGTGAATTCTCAATGCAATTTTTGTTTGTTTGCATAAATACCCCCTTTGTCCATTCAAAAATGTATTTCAGACTTAAATTTGCTGAAATATATTGGGTCCACAAATTGTAATTGAGTGACATGATCTAAATGAGGATTCATAAATACTAACAAAAATGATTAGCTATTTTCTCACTACATTCAGCTGCACCAGCAGACAATCTTATTTGCCAATTTCTCAATCTCTCTTCAAGGTAAAACAAAGATTTTTTCACCAACAAAGGGGAAATAAATAAGCTATATGCTGATACTAGTAACTCAATATACCCAAAAACTGACCAATGCCTGACTTCATCGTGTCGCATCTCATATTCAAGTTATTATTGTGGAAAAGTATGTAGTGATATCTAGGAGGGCACAGTATCTTGTGTCAGATATACCATTTATTAAAAAAGTAATAATAATGATAAAAATTCAAATCATATGATCCTTTTGTTCACTTATGACAGATTACAGAAGAAACTTAAATTTAAGCTTAATACTATAACTATTGGCACAGATCTTTTAAAAATGTGCTCAAAACTTGCACTCTGTCTCAAAGCAATTATCTCATGAAAGATTAACAAAGACATTAATGAAAAACGAAGACATTGATGAAAACAAAAATCAACAAGTTGCCTTATGAGCAGATAATAAAATTATGGGAACTGACCATGGCAAGTGAAGAATTCTTAACATGCTACGTACCAGACAAAATTATAAATACTTTTTCACCATATCACGGCAACTAAACTCGCAAATAACGAAATTCGTAAAATACATTTTTCTTTTTGCTGCAATTGAAAACTAGATCTACTCAAATGCTCCATACGTGGACATCAAATGCTGGCAACACTATGCTGATCACCCACCTCCTGTGCTACGGTAGCCAGCGCCAGGTCCTGGGTGAACATGATCACTCTCTGCATGCCGTCCAGGAAGGAGACAAAATACACCTTGACGTCATTCTGGGCAAAGAACTCCTCCAGGTTGTCCTGGGAAAAGGACAAACAAAAAAAAAAGATAGAGAATGATAAAGACAAGACAGGCTTGGACACAAGACAGTGAAACTTTTGTTTTCTTACATATAAACTGATTGTAAAACCTGCGGTTGTTGGTGAGTGCATCACTGTGTTTATCTGGTATGGCATGGCATCATGGATAAAGTGTAAATGGATAAAATGCCAGAGTGTGGGATGTGTGGTGATGATAACAACTGATGAGCCTATGCTTGAAAAATATTCCACAAAGATCCTCTTTCATCTTTCATGCAGTACTGACCACACAACACCATGTAACAAATGAAGAGACCTGAAGGGGATTCAGGAAACTATTGGATCTCACCAAAAAATCTCCTCACTGTAGTTAAGAAACAAGAATTGAGATTGTACAGTCAAGTGTCCCTACAGTCAGAGGAAGTCACAGACAAAGAAAGAGATGGGAAGACAACATCTGAGAATGGAGAGAAATGATGATTGGCTGATCCTTGAAGGGCAGAGAGGGTTAGAGGAGATAAATAGCCTCATCTTCAAAGACACACCTATGACGTTGGTAGAGGTCAAGGAAAAGATGAAGTGATCTACGAATGGGATCGGAAAATTGTTTCTTCATGTTCAGATTTAATGGCATATCTGCACGATCACGGCTATATTGTGCCAAACATGATAAAATACGTTTACATGTCAAAAAGGCTGATCAAATATACACAGAGTGTACTACTGTCTGGGCAATACATTTACGAATTGCAAAAGGACGGATACAAGTAAACATGTGGAGATTAAATATCAGACTTCCATATTTCAAGAAGCAGAGGAATATTCTTTATTTCATCTTATCCTGGAAAACACATTCATGTGCTGACATACATGGACAGAGAGAGACAGAGAGAAAACATAATACAGACAGAGAGAGAGAGAGAGGGAGAAGAAATCAATCATAGCAAACAGTTTTCATACAAAAATTTGGCTATAACCACAAAACAGCTCAGTAATAAGAGTCAGTAAAGACAGCTCGTGGGTTGAAGTGAAGGTCAGTATCAGTTACCCGATCTAGAGCACTCTTGGCATCCTTCTTGTTACCACAGGTCCACTGCACCTCTCGTTTCAGGGTGGGATCAGACCAAGTGTACAACTGAGAAGTCTGGGGTTCCAACTGGAGTGGCTCTTCTTTGGATCCTCTGTCGGTCAAACATACACGTGTGCATAAAGGGGGGATAGGTCAGCATTTGGGATACAATTTTTTTCTTAGTCAATACAGAACTATCGGAGCTAATGGAAAAGGAAATGATTGTTCTCAACTTTCGTGAAAAAAAAAAAAAGATATCAGCTACGACTCATCTAAGTTGAGAAATTCATGTTCAAAGATAACTCCTTGATCCTTGTAAAATATACATTTTTTTTTTTATGAAACTGCCGTCAACATATCAGCATTTCACCTAATCAAGCGGCCATATCTTGTTGAAGCCGAGGCATTGCTGCATGCTTTGTGCTGGAAATGTTGATCAAAACTTTGTGCTGGCACCATTTTATCATATCAGAAGATCTGTCATACGACTATCTTGGATTATTCATTCCTAGCTTACAGCACTGTCTATGACTGCACTGAGGCTAAACAGCTGAAATTTCATTCATTAGAATGTAAATGCTGAATGAACATTTCAAAAAAAAAAAAAAAAAAAAAAAATCTATGCACAGGTTCCAGTTTCCTGATCTTTTTTCCTTTTCCACTGTCTGTTTGTCAGTTGTTGAATCATTTGTTGTATGTTTTGAACATACACATAATTATATTTAATGAAACAAACCAAAAGAACACTCATACTAGCCGATATGTTTCTGTCAGCTCTGCCATACTCTCGGCAGGTTTCAAAATAAAAAAACAAAAGAAAGGAAACAAAACGTAAAACAACAAAAAGACAAACCACAGGACTTACATCTGTTTGATGGAGACGCTGCACTGGGAGGTGTGGTTGACAAAGAGCACAGTGGCCATGCCTGGCTTGTACAGGTGGAATGTGGTAATCATGGCTGCCTCACTCACTTGGCACTCGGCATTCAGACCTCCATACTGCAATGGAGAATAACACATGTTGGTGAATTTATTCCTATTTAACTAATCTGAATTATTTGACTGTCACTCAATGTTACTAAGTGCTATATGAAGACGCAGATTGTACAAATGGTTTGGGTTCTCTCCCTACCTCATCTGCCAATCATCAAGCTGCGATTTCTATTAAAACATCCTGGGTATAAATGTGAAACGCTGGACAGCGGCTGGAACACTGGATCAAAAACGAAAAGAAACACTGGTGGTGGGCTAACAATGGACATACCACATACATTTTCCTGCAGTGAAATGGTTAACAAGATTCTTACCTCATCATCCAGCCTGAGTAAGGTGGTGTGAGCTTTGTTGAGGAAGAAAGGCAGAGTCTCTGCGTTAGCCGTGGACACTTTGGCACAAATCTTCATCTCTTTGGCTGTGGTTTGAGGGTAGTAGCCCTTGCACTGGGGACATAGTCAAATCTTCTGTGTTAGACTGAGTTACTTTTCCTGACATTTTTACATAACTTGCTCTATTCATGACTTGCTCTATTCAGCAACTGTCCTATCGTTTAACCCCATGACCCTGAGCGCAATCTGTGAGTCACGGCACCTTACTTGACTATATACCAAGTGCACGCTCTACGTCGTTTTGCGTGTTGATGTTATAGCATGTGGTGTACTTTTTTTTTTAATCAATCAATGAGATTAATACTTTGACAACCTGTGTCTCAGACATCATTCTAAAGATGGCAGCCCCTATGAATATAGTGTGTTGATTGTTTGAGTCAGAAATTTCATTATGAAACGGAGTGTGCCTCAACCGTCAACCTCTCGTGATTCTGATAAACGCTAGCATTTGCCTTCTACAAGGAGATTCTGATGATAATGAGACTGATTTCACCATAAATTATCCAGTGACTTATAATCAGTGAGTGACAGTGAAAGTGATAGCTCTAGATCTAGATCTACTATGAGAGATGAAGAAAGGGGATGTCCAAGATCGTAGATCTAAGCTCAAGAGTCCATGTGCATGGTCATGTTCATAGGGTTAACAATATCACAAGGATATACTTACTGTTCTGGGACAACATAGAGAAATAGGAAGCCAGGCAAGACCAGACAAGATAAGATGAGGCAAGATGACAGGAAATGAGATAGGATAAGATAAACTTTATTGGTCCTCAGAGGAAAATTCCACTAACAGTTGATGACACACAGTATGAAACGAAAGATACATTCAAACTCACAAGAACTATCATGAAAAGCATCAGAACAAGGCAGGCTCAAGAAACATTACCTCAGTTTGATAAGTGTATTGATGAAGTCAGAAATTAATTTCCGTAACAGTCGGGATCAATTTCTATATACAATAAATATCCAGTTCTTTCATATGATTTTCAGAAACACCAGTCTATTTGCAAATGCAAATTATTTTTTCATGTGAATCGAGGAATTTTTATGTATCTATCTGTATAAATATGTTTTCCCTCTTTCTTTTTTTTTTTTCTTTAAACAGAGTAGTGTTGATCAGGAAGTTGACAAGTAATAAGTCTCTGTTTCAATTCACCCGGTCAGCTCTTCAGGTCTTAGATTTGTTTTCAGAGAATTCTTAATTTCTACAATTTCCTAATTTGTCTTTAATCCTGTTCCTTATCAAACGTGCACAATCTGTTAAATCAGCTGTTTTCAAACTCTTCCCTCAACCCCAACCCTTTCCCTCTTCCTGAATTTCAACCGCTCACTCTGAAAATTTCTCTTTTGAATTTTTTTGTTTGTTTGTTTGTGTTTTTTTGTATGTAACGCCACACTTCTCCTATTCTACAATATACGGAAAATAACGATATCACTTCCTTCTCCTATCTATCTCACCTCTCCTGGTTCAATGGTTGTCCAGGCATTCTCTGCTCCCTCCACCTCTCGCACACTGAGCTGGACAGTGGTAGCGTTGAGCAGTACGTAGAATGGGGTAAATGTCACAATCTTGGTTAAACCAGAGGAAGCCAAGGCAATCTTCACACCCACCTGGGGAATGGCAAGAACATAAAACACACACATGAATGATTTGTACACATGTCCAGGTTGCAGTCCAGCTAAACCTTTTCCATTCCAACCTTGTTTTTGAGAGTAATTTTCCCATTAATGTTGTAAACCTGCTATTGCAACTTACTACAACTTCTGAACTAAGAAATATGTGACATTACTTGAATAATTTGAAACTGGTTTAAAAAAAAAAAAGATAAAAGAAAAGAAAGCAAAAGAAAGGTCAAAGCCAAATTGCTGACTGGCACCAATGCATGTAATATTTAAAAGGTGACCACTGTTTATCCACAGGCTATTATGTTTTCTCCTACTTTACTGGTGGAAAGTTAAATGCAACCAAGAATATTCTTCACACATGACGTGGAGCAATCATCCTGACTTCGTTGCTCTTCTAAGGTGATGTAATGTCTCACGGCCAATCAAAATGAGATGGTTAATTGGGAATCTGATAAAGGTAGTCTGATACTGATGATCTTATACTGAAAAAATTGAAAGAACATTAGTCTCTGAATAAGAAAATATTTGCTCTTATCAGCAGAATATAAGTATATTAGGATGCTGTGGGGGGAAGATACAGATTTATGTTCTAATCTGTTCATTTTGGTCAATTTTTCTCCTGATTGTAATTGTCACTAACAAGTCATCTCTGGTTTTGTCAATTTGTAAAATCTCTGTCTATGGTCAAGCTAGTTCAAAATATTTTTTTACGAAATAACATGAAGTCCAAGATCTGACTGGATCTGACTGATCTGACTGGCAAAGTTAATTTACAGTCTGTTGACTCCACTGCTATTGTCACCATGATTTGATGTATTTATTAATGATCAGCCTGAAGATAATGATGATAATGCAGCTGGGGAAGACGAGTCCTTACCTCAAGACTGTTGCCTGTTCCCTTGTTCTTGCAGCTGACGTTGCCACTGCTGCCGACTGTGTCCAGGGAGAACTTGTCCGACCACTCTGCATCAGCTATCTTCAGTGACACCTGGCAGGGAGCACAGAAAAATACAAAGTTAGCATAAAAAACTAATGAAAACCACTTTCGTTGTACATAATAAAAATGTTAACATTTTCCAAAATTCAAATTTAAAACTTACTTTAAAAAATATATAATTTTCTTGGTCACTAAAAACATACACTTTAAAGGGTAGCCAAACTTCTAATTAACATGATTATTATAATCTTTATTGGTTGTTATGTTGTTGTTTTAAGCTGGGAATATTTGAAGAGGAGAAGGGCTGAAAATAGCATAACTTCAAAACAAAAAATGTAGTGACAAGAGTTCCATTTTTTAAATATTTTTTTCTATTTAGAAATTACCATTTTCTTCTAAAGAGAAATAAATCAAATAATTAGATTCTAGCATGGTCCACTTCCCATTATGTTCAATGTTGAAAAAAAAAATAGATATAAATCTTTAGATAAAATCCTGCTCTTCTTCTGGATTTTTCTTTTAATTTGCTGTTTTTCTACCTGGTATTCCAAGTCATTCAGACTCATGACCACTATAACTTGCAAGAGAAGTAACAAACAATAAACACAATTATAACATACATGTCTCTAAAAGAAAATTATTATGACTTATACTGATGTAAAAATAATTAAGAATTAAGCATATTTCATTCACTTGTCCTCTTCTACAAAATTTCAGATTGTTATTTTCCACTAACTGAAGTATTCCAAAACAAAAAAAATTGTTAGAAAAAAAAATATTTTTTTTTCAAAAAAAAGAAAAGAAAGACAGACAATTCATTGACTGTTTCAAGTTAATATTTCTGTGCACTTTTTGTAAAGAACATGTGGGCTAAATTATAACCCCTTGTGTGGTGAAGATAATTAAGAAGACAGGGTGATAAACTGTGAAAATGTGCACAGATGTGGACAGATATTCAGCTCTATTAGAAGGAATCTGATGCCACAGCACTAATATGTCACAATATCACTGCATAACACTACATGCAAACGCACTATATCATAACAGCACCATATCATAACATCAAAGCATATAGGGTATGATGTATGGACTCATCTGTATACAGAATATAAACAGGCCTCTCTGCAATGTTGACCCCTATCTCTATATTTGTATGATGCATAAAATAGTATATGAAATCACTACATCATATTATGATAAATAAAACACACATGCCCACAGTAAATCATTACACTTGCATGATTCATGCTGCTTGCACACAGGAAATTTTAACTTTTACTTCACATCGATCAGCTCAATCTACAAATGACAACAAGACATTTTTCTTGCAGACCAAATTATGTCCCTTTGTCGGTTGAAATGATGGTATGAAGGTAGGATTTATCTGTTTCTGTGCTAATTTTTAAAGAAGTTTTCATTATAAGTGATTGAAATCTGAAAAACAAGAACAATATTTTTTTTCTCCTTTACAATATTTGTTAAAGCACATCCAGGAAAGAACATAATTTGATTTTCAAGGGAAAAAAAACATGCACTTTGTAGTGTAATTTATGACAAAGTATTCCACTGTATAAGAAATTTTAGCAAATGTCCTTAAAAACATTTCATCGTTTCATTATAAATAGAAACTTCATTTTATGCTATTTGTTTCTGCTTTTCCCTTCAAGCATATGTCACAAAAGTTATCTCCACTTAATTCAAATGAATTACACATAAGATAATATTCAACATTATTGATTGTATTTAGTCAAATTCATTGAAGACTAGTTTTTCCTGTACTTCAGTAATCACATATATGAAACAGCAAATATCTGAATTACTAATGAATATTTAATTAAGAAAGTCAGTTTGTGGTATGATCAAGAGACCAAAACATATATAGACATAAAGAGACAGATGTATCCAGGCGCAATAAATGTAAGCATTGTGGCGATCTATACATTTTTTTGGGATATTATATATTTCACAAAATGCATGTGAAAAAACTACAGTGAATAAAAGAGATCTATGCTCTGCACTGAAGTGTCTGCTATTTATCTCTGATGCATTACCAAAAAAAGTGCATACAAAAAGCTATCTTAAGAGCTATCAAAGAGATCTGTGTAGTATTTGTACATGATCTTGGGACACTAAAAAAAAAAAAAAAAAGAATGGTGCATGTATGTGAAAAGCTATCATTAAGTTTAAAATAGCCATTTATGCATTGCAGTGTCTATTATGTATCTTCAAGCTTTGCGGCATAAATAAAAACTTAAAAAGGTGCTTGTCAGGGAAAAAAAAAAAAAGCCACATAGTATATGTGACAGATCTACATACTGTAGTGCTAACTGTGTATCACTGGAACTTAAAAAGGAAAGACGTGAATGTCCCCCCCCCACCCCCCTTCCCAAAAAAAAGCCAAGACAGAGTGTGTGAAAGAGAGGATCTGTAATCATGTCCATTCCATTTGACTTACTTTTGAGCATACTGAAGCTGTGCATGAAATAGGTTTTGAAGTGAACTGGTATAAACTAAACACATTTGTCCAGCACCCAGGGTAAAGGAATCAAAAGTCACACCGGGGGATTTCATGCTACGGCCATTTTTAACTATTTTCCGACTCAAATACTAAATTTTTTTTTTTACAAAACAAAAATTTCACCTTTTTTAACCTGAAAAAAAGAAAAATTTGAGATCTGAGTTGGAAAACAGTTAAAAACAGCCGTAACTCAGAATCGCCTGGCATGATTTCCAACTCATTTGCCCTGGGCGCACGACGTATTTTTTAAAATTATCTTTTTTTTTAATGTATTTCAAAATTTGTGACAAGGCAGTGGATTCTCAGAACTGTCATAAATGAGACAGGGTGCTAACAGAAATGGGAAAGTTGGAAATTGTGGGTGGGTAGGAACAGGTGGGGGAGGAGGGGAATTTGGAATCGGATGAGACTGTTAGGTCATGGAGGAGAAATGTTGAAGACTGATGTAAGAAAGAGAGAGGAAAACAGAAGTAGATAAAAAAAAAATTCTGAAAGGGAAACGATGAGTAGGGGACTACCAAGAGTCGAGCAAAGGAATGAAATTATTCTGACTTGTCAAAAGATGAAAATGACATCAAATCATTAACAGACGAAAACAATCAGTTGAGAATATCATAATTGTCAATTCAGTTATAGTTTCAAGGAAACTGCAGGGGGAGGGAAGGGGGGGGGAATCGTATAGGTGGCAATTCTTCACAATGGCTCTCCGTATTGTAAATGATAATTTAAAGAAAATGGGACTGCATCAAAATTCTTTTTTAAAAAATTAATTTCTTGTTAAGAAAGTAAACCATAAGTGAAAGGAAGAGTAGGAGATGAAAAATCTTATTTCAGACCAGTCTAAACAAAAATAAAACATTGATTGCCATTCTACATTTTCTTCTATAGCCATCTAAGAAAACAGCCTCTAATTAAAGAAATGCACAATGCTTACTGGTATTGGGAGGTACCTATTAAACATAACACAAACCTACATGGCAAACACACTATGAGCAATGCACCTACAAGGGAGTTCTATTGCTATCTACAGAGCAAGAGAACGCTTTTCATGATGCAGCTTATAACCAGTTCAACGCTTTATGTTTCTGTCCACTTATGTCTGATTTCTCAAATTTAACAGGAAAGATAACAAAAACTGATTTACCACTGAACACATTCAGGAAATCATATTTTTTCAAA
>JBCEWB010186171.1:0-25046 GCA_039654565.1 Peronia peronii
TGCCAAGGGTTCTTTAATGTGCGTAACGTACACACGGGACCTCTGAAATATATTCGCCCTTATCCGAGAAGGCTAGACGTTGGGTTTCCCTACCCACAGGAAGCCAGGGGACCATTGTGTCACTGAAAAAATGCAAGTTTTCGATCTTTGTGTCCTTCCATCCCCCCAATGCAGGACCCGCGAGTCAATCCCGGTCCGTTTTCTCCATGAGCAGACGCCAGACCACAGAGCCACTGCATCCCCCGTGGGAAAACTGAAATTATCTACTGTACTTATAATAGGATATAGTCACAAGACCTATCTAGAAAGCTATTGACCGTGTTATTTTCTTGATCAAAGAACTCGCAGTTCTATCCAGAATAGCAAAGTAAGTAACTGTCAAATATTGTTTGTAAAAATTTTTGAGTCAAACAAAGTAGGCTAAGCAGAGCACACAAGTAGCGTTGTGATGCAGCTGCAGTGTATGATGCAATTTACTTACATCACATTTGTTGTAAATCTAGTAGGCCTAGTATAGAACACTGGCACAAGATCCAAACCTTCTTTTGGTTCATCACCATATGGTGATCAAGCATAGAAAATGAATGCATTGGTTCTGTTTGCTTATCTGTTGATTATTTATAATAATTTAATAATATGTTTTTAAAGGCAAATGTGATCTTTTGTTGTTGTTGCTCAATTTGGAAGGCTTAAGGAAATCTCCCTCAAAAATCCACATAATATATTATACTTGAAATTATATTGAAATTTCAGTGGAGTGTTTTCAGCTGTAAAACAAATTTTACTGAAAGAAAAGGATGAAGATGAAAAATGTATAGCATATGAAAAAATGTTACCATATGAATGGTATAAACCGAGTTGCTATGTTCTTTGTATTTCCCATGCAGGGGTACACAGTCATATATAGTTCAATGCAATATTAACTTTGAATTAAGCAAAATATGTTCGTGAAAATGGGAACATTTTGAACATAATACCTTTATTAAGAAATTGATTCCTTGGAGAGGTAACATGGATGGAGTACTTCTGCACAGATGGAGCATAGAAGATTATAAATGATGTAGAATTTGACCCAAGAACTGAAATTATTTTCAATAAGCATTTTGTGACTATCAAAATATGGCAATAATCAGCAGTAACACTGCACTTCTCTACATTTAGTTACACTACAATAAATGTTATCATAGTGACTCCTTATCAGCTAGTTGACTAACCTTGAACCAGTCAAGGTTACAGCTTAAGTGAATTTGTGGACCAGCATGTCAGGACCTCACTTGGTAAACAGCCAATGGGCCTTGAGAATTCCAGGGGTGTGTCATCCTTAACTAAACACATTTGTACTAAATGGCTGAGGATCATATGTGCTTCTCTCTTCTCTGATTGTAATCTGGGGGACTTTGTGGGACTTTGCAGATATCAGAGACAAACCCTTCTGGACAGCAATTTTAGATTTCAGTATATTTTTACTGTGTTTCAAATTTATATTTATCTGCACCAAATGCTTGATGCATGTCAACAAGTAAGAGCCAAGTATCTTTATTGTCTTTAAATTTATTTTGATACATAATGATTGTGTTCACAATAAGATTATATGATCTTGTTTGTCCTCAAAGGAAACTCCTCACAGTTGATCGGATATTGTATACACATATGAAGCATGTATTCACATTCAAATGCATATAAACTTTAACTATCATGAAAAACTATCATGATTGCTCTAACAGCAATGTCTGTTTTAGCTCAAGCAGTTCATACGTAGTGACATATAAAAAAGATGGATGAGAACAATACATTAGAAACAAATAATATTTATGGTGATGCAGGTCAACTATGGTTTGTTTCAAGCTCTGTAATCTTAAGACAAATTGTCAGGACAAATCTTTAGGTAGTGATGAGTCGTTAATTTGCTCCACTAGTTTAAAAGATGTGCAGATAATGATAGTTCTTGCTTTCAATTTTAATGAAGTATTTTGACCACACCTTTTTATACAAAGAAAGAAAATGCAGCTTTGAGAGCAACAGGATAATGGAGATATACTGTTATTATTCAGCCATACGCATGAGAGGTTGCAGTTGTAGACATTGTCTTTTATATTAGCTATGCCATGCAGCCATACACATTCATGCACAAAGCCTGGAATAAATTGTGTAAGGCAGGGTTTTCATGCAAAGACATGATCTGTGAGATGTACAATCTCCAGGATTATGATAACATGTTTTGCCATATAAAGCATAGCAGGCTTGTATCAGGGATGACTGATTTCCTGGCTTTAGACTTTGTAAGGAACACAGACTTTCTGATTGTCCACAGCATCTTTATTGGCCATAAAACTTTTTTTTTTTAAATTAATTTTACTGGCTTTCATAATGTTAAAAAATTGAGTATGAAATGGTTTCTTCCGTTTTTGTGGAACCAAATTGATGTCCAGTCGTATTTTATATTTCACTGCCAATGAATATTTTTCACTGAAACAATATTTTCAGACAAAAATCCAACTGCCTGTCATTATTTTGTTCTTCTGATTTATTATTTGACATCTCTTACAACAAAATTGTCGCCATCATGCATTTTGCTCCATCTTGCATAAATCATCATCTTCTGTCTTTAAAAATTTTTGCTTACATTCTGACAGACTCTGAGTTGGCTAATCATCCTCATACAAAATTCTTTGTCAGTATGTTCTACAACCCTTGTTATTTCAGATCTTATGAGTGACTGAACAGTCGATCAGTATAATCTTCGAAATTTTATTTTGAAACTGGTATCGTGGGCTAAGCAGTTCTGCTTGTTTCTGTTCCCGCTGATACATTGGTATGAGTTCTTTACTTTGTTTTGTCGTAGACATAAATGCTGCATGCTGGCACTGCTTTCATCACTATTCAGTTTTTTATTTTGTTTAGTTTGCTTTGCTGGGTGACATTGCTATACTCAAGTTTGTGTCAGAGGTGAAGTGATGACAGGATGTTGTATGCATGCAAATAATCACTTTTGTGCTTTGCTTTTATTTGTCTGGAAAGAAGGATTTTATTCTCATGCATGTAGCCACAAGCTTTTCAAAATACTTTGCCTATTTGTTGAGACAAAATATAATATTTTATTTTATAGCTAATCATAGATAATGTTTTTGAGTAACCAAATTGCTTCCATCAAGTTTTACTAACATTTACCTGAGTTAAGATTAGCATGCAATTATCATACACATTGTTCTAATTACAGAAGGATTTATATTATATTATAATGAGGTCTATGCTTTATACAAAGTAACTGTTTTTTTCAGTTTATCTTAGCTTTATAACAACATTGTGACAGAACTTTTCATTGTAAGATGACCTCAGGTGATGGTGGGTGGGTGGGGGAGGAGGGGGAGAGAGTGGAGATTGAGAGGTTGGAACTGAAGAGAGGGAGAGAGAGATAGTGTCTTTGATACAAGTACTTTAGCCCCAATGAAAGATATATTACACAATAACAAGGACAGTGATGGTGAGAAGTTTATCTGTTTGTTATCTTGAACAGTTTACAAATTACAGACAGATGGTGTTCTGAATCAGGTGTTTTTCCTTTGCTTTCCTCACTCAGCCAGTCTTCATCCCAACTTCTTCCTATCCCATTTCCATTTCCCATGCATATTTTACATATATTGTGACTTGCTCAGCTGTTCCATATCTTTCAAAAAAACTTATTTGACATTTGAAACATACAAATGGAATTTTCATTATTGAAGTTCTTTTTTGCAATGAATTTAGACAGAGAAAGTTGACTAAATAATCTCAGACATAAAGTTGATCAAATAATCTGCCAAGTTTTCATCCCACCATATCCCCATCTCCTCTCATCCCACCCCTTTCTCTACAGTGGTGCTGTCACAGATAC
Organism: Peronia peronii; assembly: GCA_039654565.1. Taxonomy (NCBI): domain Eukaryota; kingdom Metazoa; phylum Mollusca; class Gastropoda; order Systellommatophora; family Onchidiidae; genus Peronia; species Peronia peronii. The sequence goes on from JBCEWB010186171.1 coordinate 3,872, forward strand.
ATTATTGGGCTTGACTCAACTGATTTACATGCTTTAAAAATACATTTGCTGTTGTCATTCTTTTTGTAAAATTTGAAGTATACACTGAAAGAGTTGTCCTTATTAGGCTGCTAGTTTATTTTGTGGCAAATTTTCATGCAGTCATCTTCTTCTTATCTATGTGCTGATGGATACATCAGGATTAAAGCTAATCTTTCACATATTTCGAAACTTCTTTTGTCATCATTATCCTTTACCAGAAATTTGAAATCCTTCACTAGAAATCTGAGGTTTGTCAACTTAGTTATCCCTAAAGATTTGCATTGCACATGTTTCATAATATATGCTACTTATTTAATCAGGAGCCAAATTTCCATCCACCTTTCCAAATCCCATCCCCACCTCCATACATGAACATCTGTTATGATGAATATATCGTTGAATTGCCTAGATTGTCTGACATGTTTTAACACATTCGTAAGCTGTCATCATGCTTCAGAGGAAAGCAGAGATATATTTACCGGCAGACACTTTGTAGAGTTTTCTATTATAATTTGAACATGACGTTAATTTGTAAATGGACTATTTCACGTTCTTGTAGGAACACTTTGTTGTTGTCATTCTTTCAGCAACGATCAGAGACAATCTTATTGTATGAAGTAATTGTTGTTACATTCTGTCTTGCAATTATTTCATAAATAGCATTAGTTCAATTTAATATATGCCAAATGTCTGTATTACATCTGCGTGGTGCTGGTGTAATATTTATCTCTACAAGTTTATCATCTGAGTCTGATGAGACTTCAGATACTGTGTATCCGTCATCTGTGTACTAACAATAAACTATTTACATGTGTGTGGATAATTGTTTTTTCGTTACCGTTGTGATATCTATTTTGCTTTGAGATTGCTGGTGTTATTGTGTATGTCACATGACCAGGGTAAATGAGTCACATGCAGGAGAGAGGCTTCATTGAGAAAATTGGATTTTACTAACCATGGGATCACAGAGTTTACTCACAACAGTGGTCCCCAACGTTTTTGTACTCATGACCCCTTACCCCAAAAAAGCCACATGATCCCCTGCTATCAGCAGCTTGCTTTACCTTTTGTTTTCTGGTTGGAGAGACATTGCACACGCTACAGCACTACGAGTAACTGAACATATATCTTAAGCATGGCTAAATAGACACTCATGCATATGTACATTCACATACACTCGCATACTCTCTATTTCAGACATATACATGCACTTGCAGACATGCATACATGATACATATTCACACAGGCTCATACATTCACAGGCATGTTTACAGACACCCCCAATGTGACATTATACCACTGTAGCACACATTTTTTTTTCACTGAAACAAAAACAAAGACTATGTAAGAGTATATAAAATGTAATTGATCAGTTGAAATTAATTTTATTCCAAGTCGCTTCAAGCGAGGCTCTGCGGTCCACCTGCCTGGGCTTTATGACCCTTTTATGGGTCATGACCCACGGGTTAGGAACCCCTGGCTAAGAATCTGAATTTCTTGCACTGAAGAGACCTAGCTAAAGAATTTTGTCACTAAGTTAAGTACAGAATTTCACCCTCCATTCTTTACATTAAAAATTTGACACCTTTCAGGGTCACCGAACAAACATAACTGACCTAGACAAGAACCAACATACATAACCGATCTAGCTGGAAACCAATATACTATCGTAACAAAGAAATTGAAGAAATTCAACTTTATCATGGATGATATGTTTTGTATAACAGAGCGTTAGATGTACTGAAGCAGAACTTGCACTGGCTGAAGTTTGTGATCATTAGACATCATGAGGTGTTTCATAAATATCACTCGTGGATCAAACACTCCAGGGAACAGTCAGTTTCCTTACTTATAATGTTAATTGTCAACAGATTTGTTAGAAGGATAACCTGTAAAACTGAAAAGGCAACATAATAGAGTAGTGTTAGAGGAAGCATCCATTAACATCACGCTAGTTTATGTCATAGTTTAGCAAAAAAAGACAAATTGTGTCAGGTAAGTACTGTGTGATGAATGGTCTTCAAAACACATTCTCCTTTGATAAGAGCAAGCTCAGTATTACAGTTTTTGTTGTTACACTTAACTCTTGCCATGCCATGTTTCAGCTCTTGTTGAGACCACAGTTACCAGGAAATTATTATTTTTTTTTTTTTGGTTACTAATGAAATGACTGATATATGTCATATTGTAGTACATGTTGATTTATCTTTGAACCATAATAGAATATACATCAATGGGATAATGAAATCAGCAAAAGAAATGTTTATGTCTGCTGGTGAATCGATATATCAATAAAAAGTATGGATGTATAGGGTTAAGTAAGGTGAGAGTGACCTTATGGTGGCTCTTGCTGATAACAACAGAATCTCATGTACTGAAAGGCAAGCTAGGCAGGCTCATGAGAGATAGTGTTTTCTGTGTTGTCAGAACTGGTTTTAGCTGGTTTGATTATCTGACGTTTCCTACGTGCATATCAACTCGGTCAAATGCCAATTCAGAGAACTTGTTCGAAAATTATGAACAGTAAAACTATTGAGGCAGAGTAGTTCCAATTCTTCATGAGACTCCAGTATGGGAACAAAAAGCAGTGAATGCTTCATTTCTATCATAACTCATTATTTTAATTTTGTAGAGAATGCACACATTTTGCTGGTAATTAATCTAACAGTTTATAAGTCACATATTTGGCATTGAACGGTAGCTGTTCATGACTTGTTAGATCTAATGCTCAAATGTACGGTCATCCAAAGCAGGAAATTACAAAGTTAAAACAAATACCAAGAACTTTGTCACTTTATCTGCCATATGTCATAAAAGTGCACCTTTTAGTTTTAGCTCTGTTAAATCTGCTTGGCTTGTTGTTGATTCCCAGCGGGCTACATTTCTCATTCGTGAACTTGAATGATATGTCTAATCATGTCATTTAATATCATGTCACGATACCCTTTCTGATTAAAGTGCAACAGGGCCCTGTCCTAAACACAAAAATTGAACCACAGACCATGGACTAGAAAGATATGGTATAGAGCCACAAAGTACTTGGTCAATTTAGCCTAACCACATTTTTGCTCTGGCTTGCTACCGACAAACCTGCACAGACATCAGGTATCAGGTATAGTTTCCGCTATTCACATCTAAACCTCCCTGGCCAGATATTTTGTGTGGATTTTTTCCCACCTGTGACTGCTTTTGCCCATAGCACAGAGTGATTTTGTGATCTATAAAATCCCTGACTGTGGGCTGCAATTTGTGCTGTGAATATTTATAGTCCCTGGAGACACTCATTGTAGTGGGTCTTTTTCCTGAATATTCATCGCCACATATTCCTGATTATTTGCTTTTAGATAGAGCCCTGTCAAATAAATGCATAAATCTGCATAAGTTACTTTATACTTTTCAAGTCAGACTTCAGTAAAGTATTTTCATGTGTAGACTTTGAAGATTTAATAGGCAGTGACTGAAGTCTTTGTTTTGTTCAGCATCTTGTTGATATAAATGCGGTTTTTTATTTTAAAACAAAAATTATGAAATGAAAGAAGGACAAGGATGTTTATTGTTTATAAATTGGTAGATGCAAAAATGTGTTGTTGATTGCAACCATAGAAGACTTCAGGTAACATATTAAATTTTGTGTTAATGAGTTGTGTCATAGGTTTCTTTAAAATCACTGATTTGGGGAATTTTCCAGCCTCAAGTCTGATTTCACAAACCTTATACCTACAGGTTGGGCTTAATATCATTGTTTCATTATAGGCAAGATTGTACGATACCTTTATGAGCAAATGGGAAGTGGCTGACCTCATGACATGAGAATACATTGAGGCCTACTTGAGAAGTATTTGAAGAGCTGATACATTGTTTTCCTCTGAGAGTGAACATTATTGCGTATTGAGATTAATGTTTGAGTCATATGAAGTTCATAAATTGCAAATTTACTGTTTTTATATAGTTGCCTTCGTATGATATTATAAGCAAATAATGCAATAAATCTGTGCTCTAAACGATGTACTAGTAGATATGTTTATGCATGTAATTAGCCCGATTCCAAATAAAATCTCTCATTGTTTTCAGATTTGGGATGTAAGCGATGTACTAGTAGATATGTTTATGCATGTAATGATTTTGACATCAGCAAAGAGGTGGCTGCTCAACATCACATTTATATTTTCCAGATCAAGAAGATCAACATGAAAATCGCTGTGATTGGTCAGAGTGTTTTTGGCGCTGAGGTTTTTCGTCTTTTGATGCAAAATGGCCATGAGATTGTCGGAGTTTTCACCATTCCAGATGTCAAAGGGAAACCAGATCCTTTAGGTAAGAGCCTCATCTTGATGGAAAAGTCTGCATCATTTGAAACCGAAGAAATCTTGACAGAAATCACATTCTTCGGATAATTTCAGAACGGCATTTTTTTTGTCTCTTAGATGTAGAGAAAAATGTGGTTTTTTTTATTTCCTCATTTGAAACAGAAATATGTTTGAGGTACAAGCATACTACTTGAGATTGTTACTCTTTGAGAAAGTATGAATTATCTTTTGAGACAGATGATAGAAACAGTTTTTTTTTGTTTTTTTTCTGATATTTGTGTGCAATTCTTCATTATCCAGTCTGATGAAGCTTGCTCTCTGTTCTGCTTTATAAATTCTGCAATGTTTGCCATGAGAAAATTATATTTTTTGGGTTAGTTCCAGTTTGAAGAAAAAGTCATTTTCATTCAGATTTCTTGGCAGAATGATAATTACAATGCTGTCATATTGAGGGATATTTTAGCCCGATTCCAAATAAAATCTCTCATTGTTTTCAGATTTGGGAGATAGTTTTGTACAAATATTTGACCATATTGTCCAATATTTTTTCCAGCTGTTGCAGCTGAAAAGGCAGGTGTTAAAGTTTTTAAATATCCAAGATGGCAAGTCAAGAAAGTGGTAAGTGGCCAAATAATGTTATTTTACCCTTCAGTGTTAATGTTTCTGAATAGAAATATATTAAGTTGGAACTTGGTGAATGGAATATATACCCATTCTAGCTGCTATCAGTTTGTCAAAAGAACCTTTTAAATAATTCATGTGGATGAGGCTTTTCATTGTCAGTAATTGCTCTTCTGTTTTTATCCCAAAAAGGATTCTGGTATGCGTTCTAGTCGGGTTTTATATAGATGCATAGGTTCTTTTTTTTTTTTTCACTTACAGTTGTCGGTTTTTTTTCAGTGTAACCACTGAAGCAAACACTTTTCATCATTTGGTCAGGTGTTGATCAGAGACATTGGTTCTGAATACAAATCATAAAACTGGAAGAAAAACAAGGGGGAAGGAGAGGAGGGAGAACCTTCAGCTGTATAGTAATTAGAAGAACTTGCTGACCCATCAACTCACTTATTTTGTCATTTATTTACATGTTTATCACCAACTTGACACCATTTTCAAGGAGACGATAACAGTCATTTTGCTAGGGAGTATCCAGTTTAGCCATTGTTAATGCTGAACTGTCTATCTCGGTCAAACAATTTGTCCATAACACAGCTCTGTCCTCTTTTTTCCTAGAGTTGGCTTTTGACAACCTTCCTCTTAGATTTAAAGAAACGGTTGCATAATTTGAGTAGGAGCATGAAATGTTAACAGTTTTATGTCAACATTTGTTACATGCTACATTATTTCATATTGCCATATATATATGACTGTCATTCTCATAGGCCATTCCTGAAGTTCTGGATGAGTACCGCTCACTGAATGCTGAGCTGAACGTGCTTCCATTTTGCTCCCAATTCATTCCAAATGAGGTCATCCTCTTCCCCAAGTATGAAACTATCATCTACCACCCATCCTTACTGCCCAGACACCGTGGAGCCTCTGCAATCAACTGGTAAGTGTGTTGCTCAGTGGTTATCTCTTTTTACATTATTTCATAGACATATAGAGGGTACATTGCAATCTAGATAGCTCAGCCTCATAGGAGGAAGGACATTTGGTCAAGCTTACCACATATTAATCTAAATTGAATATCGGCATAGTGATGCAACGTGTGGACAAAAATTCATTTATTATCTCCCTTTAATATCCCATGAGTTCATAAAGCATTTCTACCTTGAAAGGGGCCTCAACAATGTCACGATTAGGTGTAATAATGTATCTTTAATTGCTTTTCAGTGTAATAATGTATCTATAATGGCTTTTCATCATTTATTTATCATATCACCAGCAAGAAGCATTTTGTAGTGATTATAGATAATTGATACACCTGATGCTATGTGGATACATGGGGATATATCTCTTAGCTAGATCTAGATTTAGGTTCTGTGTGAATGCTTGTTTTTTTTGTGTTTTTTTTTCTGGAATTCTTCAGTAGCCTATTGAATTTTACTTTTGCATTAGACTTACTGTTTGCTGTTAATAGTGACATAATTCTCATATGTGGTGAAAATAATTGAAAATGAAATGGAAAAGTTGTGAGATCAAGTAGAGGTTAGATCCAGAAATAGTTCAGGGCTGCCATTGTCAATCTAAGTAAGGGAGATACCAAGCTGATTAACGAAGCCGACCACTGCAAGCACACATCAGACATGCACAAATACAGTTGCACGATGCATATATTGGTTACAACCCAGGCCTACAACACAATGAAGCTGTGAATCACTCCACCTTAACTTCCTCATCACCACTTCATAACATGGAATAAGGTCAGTAGCCCATTATGTAGCAGTTTTCCTTATGCTGGCTACTGGTAATGCAGTCTAGGTTTATGACCATCCTGACCCTTCCTCCAAGTTTTTTAGCATGGTGTGATAGTAACAACTGCCCCCCACCCCTTTCCCACAACCACATTTACCCACTTACTGACTCCCAAAGTCTCTCTCCCTTGTGATGGCTGAATGACTAGTAGCTGGTGTTCTGATCAACCAACTGGACACCCAGTTCTGTGTTTGAAGATGCTGTTGTCATAAATATTAGGTGGAGCAAAGCAAAGTAGGACTGAGAGGCTAGTCGAGGTGGCTAGGTTTTTCCATCAAAGAAAAAGGAAAACAGCAGGGAAAACAAAAAATTTGGTAGAGCAAGCCAGAGTGCCAAGCTTCATGGGGTCAAGCTAAATGGATAGTCTCTATAGAGGTTTTGTACCAAAAGTTTTGTGAAAAAAAGTTATCAGAGCAATAGCATTGCAACCCCAGGTACAGTCCTTGATGATAATATCTTGATTTTTTCAGGACTCTCATGTGTGGAGACAAGAAAGGAGGTTTCACGATATTCTGGGCTGACGATGGATTGGATACTGGGCCTATTCTGTTGCAGAAGGCAACTTACGTCGACCCCAACGAGACAATTGACTCGTTCTACAACAGATTCTGTTTCCCAGAGGGTGTCAAGGCAATGGTAATTGAACATCATGAGAGATTTTCCCTTCTTCTTGCTGTGATCTGTTAGTTCTATGGGGACTTATATGAGAACATTTACCTGATGTGCATCAGTCTGAAGATAATTTCATGCCTTTTCACCTTTTCTAATCCACAACAGATTTGAGAAAGAACCTCTGTTTTCATGATAGTGAGGAAAATGTATTTGATCGTAATATTTCATAATTTTTTTATGGGCCTTTCTATGCAATATTTCAGGATCTACTCCATTTATAGAAAGATGTCTGTACTTTTATGTACTGAAAATGCCATTGAAAATACTGAGCGTTTCCTACATGTTGTCATAATTTGTTCACACCAGAGATAAAGAAATTAGAGGCTGAATTAGTATAGCCCATTTTATTTATTACTTTTTTGCTTTATACTTTTATGTTGCATTTGTTTCATTTGTTCATTGTGAGAACACTCCTCACAACCGTCTCATTCTTTAAATTCTGGATATGATCTCATGTCTGCCCAGGGTGAAGCAGTGGAACTGATTGCCACGGGAAGAGCTCCAAGGATAGTCCAGCCAGAGGAAGGGGCCACATACGATGCTATGATTAAAAAAGATAAAGTACAGGTAACAAATATCCTGGGGTTACATTTTGATCATCACATAAATATCTGTCCCTATTGTTGATGGGATGTGGCCAGTAGGGACTACACAACAAAAATTAGATAGCTCCATCTTTCATGTTGTTATTGTTTCAATCTGACATTTGTAGAAGCCGGTATTGAAATTATTTGTGTCTGTTTTATTTGAGATGCGACACAATTAAATCAGGCGCTCATCAAACTGAGGTGAACAGAGAAATTGTGTGTTTTTCAACAGTGAACGAATTTTTAAGGCAATTTTTATTCTTCACAGAACCCTTCTATGTCAATGTAAAAATGCATTTCAGAGTTAAATTTGTTGAAATAGATTTAGTAAAAACCCAAAAATTGTAATTTAGCAGCATGGGCTAACAAAGTTTATTGAAGATTTACAAAAGTGATCGACCATTTTCTCACTAAATTCAATTGCAGCAACAGGTTACCCCCATCGTCTTTAATTTGCCAATGGCTCGACTTCTACTTAAGGTGGAACAAAATTTTTTTCACACACAGAAAGGGAAATGAATAAGCTTAACACTGGTACCAATAACTCCATATGCTCAAAATTTGACGAGAGCCTGGTTTCATCGTGTCGCATCTCATTTCATTGGCTACTTATGTCAGGATATTTTTAAAATTGGTTCACTATTATAAAATTACGGGGAAAAAAAGCTTATCTTATTATTTTCTTGCATTCACATTACACAATCTTGTTTATCTATATTTATCACAATAGGAATAAAAGTTCAAAGAGAGAACAGTATTGGATCTCAAGAAGAATGTATTTTCTACCATCCATAGGTGTAGCCATCTTTGACTAAGATTGCATGTGATGCCTCCAATATATTTTGGCATGATAAGTCTACTGGTCCAGTGAAGGCTGATAAGTCTACTGGTCCAGTGAAGGCTTTTCTCTGACAATGAACTTCTTCAACTTTTCAGATGAACTGGGACCAGACAGCTGAAGCGATTCACAATTTTATTCGTGGCAATGACAAAGTGCCAGGAGCCTGGACAGTGATTAACGAGGAGGTGGAAAAGTTTTGCATTTTTCCTCAATCTTATTCATATTTGTTTATTTATAACAGTAGCTTTTATGACATAAATTGTTCAAAATTAACTCCTTCTATGCTGTTACATCATCTTTTCTGGCATCAAACATGCCACATATGATGAATGAATGGAAAATCATTTTTTTTTTTCTATCAGATTTTTAAAAAAAAATATTTTGTGAGAAAAAATGTTAGATTACTTTATTATCTATGAAATATTGCATACAATGAAAACTTGCTATGGCATAAATTGTTGCCAAAAGCTTTTGTAGTGTAAATTAAATAAAAGATTCTGATACATCAGAGAAATTCATAGAACATATGGTAACTCATTTGGGTTTGGGAACCTCTTTCTTGTAGCGAATCACCTTCTTCGGCTCCCACATGTGGACCCGCCTTCCTCCTCGCGGAACTGAGGTGAAGATTGATGGGATGAGTCAACCAGCCATCGTTCACCGCGGCGGAATGATTCTGTTTGGCAATGATGGTGGCATGGTAAGTGCTCAGTACTTTCATCTTTTCACATTCTATTTTGTAATCATCTCTATACTCTTGGTCATTTGGTGATCTTGAAGTTTTCCAGTAAACAATATGGCTGTACTTGATACCTGTTGTTTTCCCACTGAGTTCCTTCAAATGTTCAAGTCACTAATTCATTAACCATAAAACTCTTGTTTTGTCTGTTGAACCTCATATTTTTACACTTATAGACATTGCATCTCAGCATGTTCCCAGTAATTAATTTTCCAAAACATTAAATTTATACGCTGTTGACAAAAAAAAATTTTAAAAATTAAAAACTAGCCAGAAGTTGGATTCAACTAGAGGATCAAATACTTCAACACTGCTTGTCTATACGTTTGGAAGTGAGTGCTATTTGAAATAGTATCTCTGTAACGTCTGTATGTTTGGAAGTGAGTGTATTATGAAGTAATATATCAGTAACATCTTTGTGTTTGGAAGTGAGTGTTATTTGAACATATATATCAGTTAAGTCTATATGTTTGGAAGTGAGTGTTATTTGAACATATATATCAGTTAAGTCTATATGTTTGGAAGTGAGTGTTGTTTGAACTGATATATCAGTAACATAAATGAGGTGGGGGATTTGGATTTTTGATAGATATGAGCATTTACAAGAATAGTGCACAACAATTTCCAGTACTCTTTGTGTGAGGACTGAGTTCCAACTTCAACTTGTTGATTCCATTTTCTTATTCAGAAACCTTTGTTGTTGTTGTTTTTTGTTTAGAAATCTCTGTGATATGGCATAATTTGGGAAGACTCTATGCATCCATTTCATAGTCAATTAAAATATTCTGAAGGAAGTGGGCGTTCGTTGCATGTAAGAACTACTTGTGGACATTATAGAAATTCATTTCTGCCATCAGGGGAAATGCTTATCAAGCTGGGGCAATGCTTGTTGATTCTGTCTTGTTCTAATGCTGTACGAGATATTTTTCTTCACTTGTAAGTTTGAGTGTATCTGACATATATGTTGTGTCTCATCAACTGTGAATGGAATATCCCTGTAAGACAAGTAAAGTTTATCTTATCTTTTCTTATCCTATCTTATAATTTATAGTATCTTAATGTTCTGACTGGTACTTGACATGCAGTTTGTGATGAACTTTGTCACAGACTGACAGAAGAATGCTATATCTGCACACAGGTAGTAATGGCTGACTGACATCCTTCCAAACTGGTGTGATCAAAATGGTTTCTCAGTGGAAACTGAAGATGTATGTTCTTCTGCAGATGGGGCACACAATCAAAGTATTTGTTGGAATTTTGCTACTCCTTTCCGCAGCTGCACATTCTCTCTTCTGGAGTTCTGTACTCTCATTTCAGCAATTACTGTTGTATTGTGGAGGAGGCTGCTTTGGGAACTTTGATTCAAGCTGACATATTTCAGCGAGGCTGGGTTGATGTTCAGGGTCTTCAGAGAAACTTTAGAGTTGACTCCTCTTCATCTGGCTGCAGCACAGAGTATTTTTCAGTAAGAAATTCACTGTCGAGAAGCTCCCCGAGAAAGCACTGGTGTCAAGGTGGCTTATCTAAAAACCTTGAAGTTTTGCTGAATGGGACCACCATTGATGAAGTACAATATCTCACTTTTGTGGACTTTGTCCTCAGTGGTCTTCCGCAGTTTGCACCAGACAATCAGATGGAACCAATTCCATCATTGACAATAGCTTCTCTTTGACACTTGATTTGGAAAGGAGTCACCTTTGCTTGTTTTGATTTGGTCTGTCTGGATTCAGTGCCAAGATGGACTGTTTTTATGAGAAAATGGTGTACAATTTGTTTTCAAAGTAAGAAAAAGTACAAGGTTTGGTGATGTCACCCTTGGAAATAAATCTTAAAACTATAAAATGACACAAATAAGGAGATGGATAATATAGAAGGCCCACCTTTCTTTTAACCACTTTAAATCATGAAATGCTAAGTTTTAGATCTTAAAAAGTAATGTTTTCATTACAATTTCTAAAGTTAAAAACCCTGTTGTGCTCAGTACTCGAAACATGTATTTAATTTTATTTTTTTTATTTTCATCAGTACCTTATTTACAGTTTATATTTTTTGTTGTTGTTGCCTTAATGAACAGTCAAACAGGCTTGAAAACTAAGTATCCATTAATTTAATCAATTTTCAACTTATCTGTTCTCCAGACTTGTTGTTTGTTTACTTTGTTGTATTTAGTTGGCTGCCAATTGATGAATTGTCTTAATTTTTAAAATAGTTATGTGCAGAAGGAGAGCTTTGATTTATTGACTCCTTCAGGATCCACAGATTTTTCACCAACTGATGTGGGGAACTGCAGAAGACAGGGGTGGGAGCTGAAGAAAAACTTTGTGTTGGAAATGCATTGATTTGGCATTGCTAGTACAGCAAGAAAATGTCTTTATTCTCTTTAGCCCATTCCCATGCAGTAGTGCACTGATAGTTTTGTGACTATTCATTTCTTCATGTACGCCAGTTCAAACAACATTTCAGTAGCGCAGGAAATAAAGTTTTTAGCAAGATTTGTGAGGCTGCCAATCCTTATGAATTTGTCGTAATCATAAATACTTGGGTTAATTAGGACATTATGGTCGTAGTTGTGATTTTCTTATTATCCTTATGTCAAAGGAGAAAAATGGTCATTTTTATGATATTGACTAGATCTAAGACAGTGCAAATGCTGTGGTCTCAAAGCTGTCATTAACGTAACAGATTTGTAAGATTCTATTTGCTGTTGGTCTTATAAAGTTGCCGTGTGTTAAGAGGGACCCATTTTCATTTTCAGTGCTGGCAGCTCTATTCTGTATCCAGAAGGTACATGTTTATTTTCATGTTTGAGAAGGTTACTTTTTTTTTTTTAGGCATAATAGTCACGAAGAATAAGCAAGTGTGTCTGTCTGTCAATCTGTAGGTGAACGTGAGCCAAGTCCAGTATGCCAGTGGGAAGATGATCCCAGCAGCCAAGTTTGGCAAAGAAGATGCTTCTTCTGGCAAGCTGGTCCTCACACCAGAAGAGGAAAAGATTGAAGGCACTTTGAAGGTAAAGTCTTCATTGGTCAGTCTGCATGTATATGTTGTGAAAAATTTTAACATTTGTTCTGATCTAATCGCTGACACTTGTCAGAAATGGGCAGGTGGAAATTGAGTAACAAAAATGTCACATGAACAGAATTTTTCTTTTAAATTGACTTTTTTTTTAGAAATGTAAAAAAAAAAAAAAATTTTATAAAAATCCAGTTCCTAGCACAGGTCATTTTCAACCATCCATCTGCGGTTAAAAAGTAGCTTTGCTTGGGGATTGAATTTGTGCAGAGCAAAACCCCTGTCAGTGTTTCATAGGCATTTGAACACAGGTGAAAAGTAAAGAGAGAAATCAGCAGAGAAAGAAGCTGAGCTCAGAGAATCGATGATTGTTTTCTGAAATTGATCACGAGCAAGATTTGTCTAATAGAAGTATATGAAAAATAAACAAAAAGCATAGCGGCTTCCAATATCATAACATTTTAGCAGTTTCCTTCTGAAATAGGTAGCTCTCATCTATTTAAATATTATTGAACATATTATTATGAAATATTGCAGGTCAGATTGGTTAAGGAAACTTCAAAATGAAATTTGTATTTATGGAAACAATATTGTATGTTCATATTGTGTCCATTGCCTTGTTTGGGAAGACTTATATCTACTTTTCTGCAACTTGAATCTGTTGTACTTTGAGCAAAATGTCAGATCATTGTGATACATTCCACTCTCTCAGGGCATCTGGAGGGGCATTTTGAACACTGATATCGAGAACAGCCTGGATTTCTTCAAAGCCGGTGCCGGTTCTATGGATGTGGTGAGGTAAAAACTGGGATAATGTTGCCATCATCATATTGATGAACCATTAGCTGAAATCTCAAGCAATCAATCAGTTTTCTTTTTTTGTTCTTTTGTTTGTTGTTGTTTTTTTTTTTAGTCAAAAGTCGGTCAATCTCTTGTGAGTGTCCAATTTAATGTAGAAAATATGTTATCATTTTATCATGTTATCATTAGCATACTTCAGGCATGTTTTTGTTTTTTTTTTAATCAGAGAGATCAACTGATTCTTTCTTCCTGCATTAACTCCCCCATGTGACCTACTCTTAAATTTCTTTCGAAAACTGTCCTGGGAGATAATGCAACTTTTATTTAATGATTTGATTTTTTGTTTGGTCATTCCTGCAGGCTGGTGGAGGAGATTAAGGAGAACTGCGACATCAGGTTGGCAGTGGAGGACGTCTACATGAATACTGTGTTTGAGGATCTGCTAACCTGTGTCATCAAGCGAGGCAGAGGCATCGAGGACAAGGAGCCCTTCACATTTGATGCTGTGAGTGAAACTGACAATTCAGACCCCTCTCTGCACATCATTTATAATGCAATTGAAGAAAACATTGTAGCAAGACTTGTCTAGAGCAGGAGTTTATTATAGCATGCATAGAAGCCAGTAGTTTGAATGGAAATAGAAGATTTTTGTATATGAATCATTTCTCAGTCAAAATGAAAAACTTTTTTGTTATACAAGTGGGGCTGACTACAGTAATTTTCATTGACTTTTATTTAGTTCCAATTACATGACTTCTCATTAACGTTAGATATTTTCCTGCATGGGTCATATCTTGAACATTGGCTTAAAGTGTTGTTGATTCATAACTTGTATTTGAAATACCCAATAGCAGTTTCACTATCTGACCTACTATCAGTGTTGTGAACTGAAAAGTTCTACTGTGTAAGCTGATAAATGTCTGAAGTATTAAATTATTAATTACATATCAAAATAAGTGGAAAATGAAAAAGAGCATTATACTCATTTAGAAATGTTTAAAGTGAAATATTTCCTGTCACTGTGTCTAGCAGTGACCCATACACAACTACTTTGTATTTCCCTTAGGTTGAGATTGAAGCTAACAAAATGAAGTTGAGAATTCCTCACCAAGTCTTCATTGATAATGAGTTTGTGGACTCCTCTGATGGCGTCACCTACAACACAATCAATCCAGCTGATGAGTCCGTAAGTTTCACTACAGAGATTTTAGGAGTTCGGGCACAGTAGGTTTGCTTTTGTCTCCTTTTTATGGAGATGAAAAAGAGATGTAAGGGGGAGGAGGAGGAGGGGGGGAGGTCACAGAGTAGATTGTCTTTCATCATCCTTCCTCACAATCAACTTAGTTATGGAAACTTGGCAAATGCTGTTTTTATTCTGGTAGAAAAGATGACTGCAAAAAACATATCGATATCGGGTACACAGAGTCCACCAGTGTCAAAATACATTTGGTGAATATCATTATTTAATGGATGAAGTTCTTCCGAGATGAAGACAAATACGTCTCATATATAATACATTGAAAAACAAAGGAAGACAACTTTTCGTAAAACTTTAATACTGAAGGAATACTTGATCATCACATTAGAAATGTGTTAGAGACTGCATTGATGTGCTTGGTGAGAGATGATTGAATGGTGTAGAACTAATTTAGGCCTCCACACTTTTTTATGTGGGAGTTCTTAAGGAAAGGGAGAGAAAAAAAAGATGAGCCACTGTAGCAGGGCCAACAGTATTTATAGTGAGTAATTCTCCAATCTGCAAAGAAAGGGAGGGGGGGGGGGGGATCAAATGAAAAGAGGCAAAAGTGAATCAATTGTGCCTGAGCTTTAACTTCTTGCTCTTTTTAACCATCTTTGTCACTTGAAAGAGTATAAACAGATCACTCAGGATATATGTTTTCTAATGAGATGTACAGGTATAGAGAGTACTATTTCTTTCATTTGCTGATTCAGTGCACTTGTTCATGAATGTGAATATGATGTTTGATAGTGACAGGTAAAAATTTGGAAACATATGAAAGTTTAATATGCTGTATGGATACAATTAACAAAAATCTGAAGTAACTTGTATACAGAAGAAGAAGTTGTAGAATATTATGGATTGTGAATATTAGGACTTGGACATTCTTTCGGTTTTCATAATTTCTAGTGATACTGACTTTCTTCCTCTTGTCATCATCATCAGTGTCATCACCACACTTATGTCTTGGTAATCTTTATGTGACAGAAAAATCTTGATTATCGAAAGAAATGTCTCTCATCCTTGTCATCATTTTGAAGGTGTCATAATTTATAGACATATTGTGAAATTCAAGTCAAAGACTGACCTCTACAGCTATCTCAATATATTGATATTATCAAGCAATAGTAGTGTGAATTATGCTCAAAGGTGAAAAACATTTGTGTAGTGTCAAATCCTTACAACTATTTTTGAACCTGCCATGATTTTCACCGTCATATGTTTGCTGTGACAGGTCATCTGCAAAGTCAGCAAGTCGACCAAAGAGGATGTGAATCGAGCTGTGGAGGCAGCAAAGGTAAAACTTGACTGTTAAATGCTTAATAACTGTCGAGATTGAGTCAGTATTGCCAAGGAATTGTTGGTGTGATGCAACAATAATGTAGTGCCTTTCCTGTATAAAGAAAAGTGACTGCTTTTGAAATGAAATAATTTTAACGCATATATCAAATCAGTGCTTTAAAAACATAGCAACACTGACAATTCATGATGTTGGTGAAAGTTATAAACACACTATTTTGTGTCTCTGGGTAGTTTGCAGATTTTGTTTAAAGACCTGTTTGCTTGAAGCTTCTGTAAATGAACTATCGATGCACTCGGACAGCTCCCTTTCCAGCTTGGGGTAATGGAAGGCCCCAAAAACCCATAGTATGCACAGTTTGTGTCTACAGGCTCCTTGGTACACAGTGGCATGATGCAACTAAATATCCTGGCCAACAGTAGTAACAAGAAGGTTATAAGGAAAAAATGAAATTTATGCTCTGTTGTGTAACAAGAGTGAGCGCTCAAAGGGTTACTGAACTTTCATACTTTGTGAATAGAAAGAGTTTAGGTACTGAATTGTCTCTTTTGTGTATGCATCTGTCTGTATTTATATAATGACAAGTACATGTATTTATACATATTATTTTTCTCTGCTTTTGCACTATCCAGGCTGCTTTTGAAGAGGGAGAGTGGGGAAAGATGAATGCCAGAGACAGAGGCAATCTGATGTACAGGTGAAGGCAATTATTTTCTTTTTTTCCATCAAGATCTCATTGTGTTTGTTTTTTTAGTTTGTTTTATTCGTTACAATATTGTTAGGATGTTTGTTTGTCATGTGATACCAGAACAGAGAAAGTTACACACATGGTAAAACACTATTGCTGTTGACTGTTCACATTTTTGTTAGCAAATTTACCAAGCTGTTCAAATAGTAGTTATAATACAACAGGGAAGTTTTTTTGAAGTTGATTGGGAAACTTTTTCATTTACTGCCTGCTTCATAGCTGTCATGATGTGCTTCGTTTGTTGTGTGATGGTCATATTCTTCTTTTAAGTTTATATTATCTTGTAGTGTTTTATACAGATGTGTAATGTTTATATCAATGTGTGATGGTTAGTTTGTCGTGTGATGTTTATATCCTTGTGCATATTTATTATATTGTGTGGTGTCCATATTGTCATGCAATATTTTTTTACATTGTTGTGTAATGTTTATATCAGTGTGTGATGTTTATATATTTTTATGATGTTTATATCCTTATGTCCTGATGTGATATTTATTTTGTTGTGTGATGTTCACATTGTCGTGCAGTGTTTTATATTGTTGTGTGATATGTATATCATTGTGCAATGTGTATATCGTTGATACTGTGTTTCCCTCTAGACTGGCAGATCTGATGGAGGAACATCAGGAAGAACTGGCCACCATCGAGAGCTTGGACTCTGGTGCTGTCTATACTCTGGCCCTCAAGACACACGTTGGCATGTCTATCCAGACCTTCCGCTATTTTGCTGGCTGGTGCGATAAAATTCAGGTGAACTGCAATGCTAATTTTTTTAGACATCATTTAAATTCTTGCAACTGTTCCCTTACACTGATTTGGGTCGCACTAAAAACAATACAAATAAGTTGCTTGTCTTCATAATTTGTGGTTTCTAGAAAAGGATGACAAGTGTCATATGATAAAATTCTCCAAATTTCTTGGGTCATTATTGAATTTTGATCAAGTTAAAGATGGTTTCATGTGACTGTGAGACTGCTCAGAAATAGGGATAACTTTACTGAATATGTTTTATAGGTTTGGTAATTTAAGGGCCAGGAATAGAACCCTTGAGGCAATGAAAATAACAGGCTCTATAGTGATGACTATCTTCCTGTGATGGTGATATATCACAGAAAATATAGTCTTGTAATGGATGCATGATCATAGAAATATATAAATACCACAGAGTGAATGAGAGTTCAAATGATCTCATGGACTATTTCAGAGTTTAAACCATCAGTTGGAATGTCTAATTTCCTATTTGGGTTTGTGTTCTCATATTTTGTGGGGGGTTTTTTTGTCTCATTCTCAGGGCTCCACCATTCCTATCAACAATGCCAGACCAAGCAAAAATCTCACCTTCACAAAAAGGGAACCCATTGGGTGAGAAAAAATTGATTAAAGTACCATTTTTCTGAAAGCAGTCATACAATATATATCTGCAAAAATAACTGATCTCCTCATTTCAAAAGGTACAGGAAAATGTAATTATTTACCTGTTTATATGTTGCTTGCTTTTAGCAGTGTTCTAGTTTAAGATTTAGGTCAGATTTTTTTTTTTTTTAATGTTTATTCCTGCTAAATATGTTTTGAACATTCACCAAAGAAGTAAAATTGATGTTGTATTTCTCATATGATTGGATAAAATGAGTGGTTTCATTAGGAAACAGGGATTTTACTAATCATGAGATCACAGACTTTAACTTTGAGCATGAACATGCTAGCAAAAAGAGATTAGCTAGATATTTTTTTTTTTTACAGTATACTCCACTCGTTTCCTACTCCACTGACATCAAATACTTCTGTCCAAAAAATCTGATATCCGACTATTTCATTTGGTCAAGCAACATTTAAATATATGGAGTTCATCCAAGATGGTCACTTTGTTAGTGGGTTGAACGTCTTTACCCACAGAACTAAAACATGTTGCCTGACTATTGTATTGTGTGCACCTGTTTGTTGCAGCGTCTGCGCCATCGTTGTGCCCTGGAACTACCCACTGATGATGTTGGCCTGGAAGATGGCGGCCTGCCTGGCAGCAGGAAATACAGTTGTCCTCAAACCTGCCATGGTAACTTAACATTTTCCTGCAATATATATATTTGGTAATGTAGTAAATATAATACGTCATGAGTGTGCATCGTGCAGATTTCTTATTTTCCCTTTGTGGTGTTTGAAAAATACATTATGTTACATCTTTGAAACAGCATCATGAAAGTGAAGTCAGATCTTTCACCTTTTTTTTTTGTTGTTGTTTTTGCACTATATTTCTGTGTTAAGAATAAATTTAACTAATAAAAATAAAGAAACAGAAAATAACAAAAAGCAAAACAAGTGCATTATCATCTCTTTGTGTAAATTTATAATGTTACATTTTTAGTATCACATACACGTTTTGATAGGTTTTACACTGAATTCTTCCATGCCTTCATTGTAGAAAGAAGATATGAAAAAGTGTTCTGCAGTGAACACTGATGTTTTGTAGGTTCATTCAAATTTTGCAAGATATTACTTGGGGGTTAAATAAAGTATAAAAAATCAGTTAACATTTTTTCTCTATTTCTACTGATGATTTAAAAAGAATGCAACTCATGTCTCAGTTTTATTTTGTTTCAATACCATTTCATTCCAGGTAACTCCCCTGACAGCCTTGAAATTTGCAGAGTTGTCTGTTCTTGCAGGATTTCCACCTGGTGTTATTAACATTCTGCCTGGCTCAGGTTAGTGACTTC
This sequence comes from Peronia peronii, assembly GCA_039654565.1. Lineage (NCBI taxonomy): Eukaryota > Metazoa > Mollusca > Gastropoda > Systellommatophora > Onchidiidae > Peronia > Peronia peronii. Next base: position 23,269 of record JBCEWB010186171.1, read on the forward strand.
TAGCACAGTTTTTGTAGATTTCATTTGTGTACAGACATTAGCACAGATCTGTACTGTTTTTTTGTTTGTTTGTTTTTTTTTGTATGAAGAAAACATGAGATTCATAGAAATCAGAGAAGTTTTTACATTTATTATCGTTAATCCTCTTTACCGTACATGAAAAATGGAAATGATTTTGCCAATAACATTATTAATCAAATATTCAGACAATGAAAAGATTTTCACATGCATCAAATTTAATTTGCTGTATTTGGATATTTATATTTTGTTTTAATCGGTTGTGCATTGGAATTATGTGATTAGAATGTATCTCTGGTAATATTTTTTTAAAGGAGTCTTGGAAAATGCAAAGACAATGGGTATAAGTATGTGCACATTTTTTTTTTCAGCAAGCATAAATGCAGAATTTTTTTTTGCTGTTGTTGTCTGCAATGTCAGTATGACAGAATATTTTACACAATCTTTTTGTACTTCTAATGTGTTGGTCTCAAAATTTAAATCCAACATGAAGGGCAAAATTGGCTCTATGACAGACAACTTTATCACATCTGATTATATTTTCATTGTGTGACTAACAAGTTGTCCTTTCTTTATCTCAGGTGCCCTGGTGGGTCAGGCCATGTCAGAACATCCACACATCAGAAAGCTTGGCTTTACTGGCTCCACCCCTGTGGGCAAAACGATTATGGAAAGGTAATTGTTCTCTCTCTATCAGTCTATACATATATGTATAAACATTTTTTTTTTTCCATAGCCAACACACATTTAATCATCAGACAGCCATCTACATAATTTTGTTTACAGATTGTTTTTGTTTTGATGTCCGTACATGATTTTACAATTTACTCTTGTTGTTTTTCAATTTTGTTTCCAGTCAGTCTCATTTTATTTTATTTGTTTGCTTGTTGTTTGTTTTTGTTTGTTTTTTTCCTCATTTTTTTTATTTGTTTGCTTGTTGTTTGTTTTTGTTTGTTTTTTTTCTCATTTTTTAAAAAACGTTTGCTTGTTGTTTGTTTTTTGTTTTTTTTTAAATGCTTATTCACATACTTGTTTGAGGTGTGTAGCTGGACATGAAGATACACATTTTCCTTTACTTTGTCTCATAATATACTTAAAGGATAAATTTTTATGTCTTTATTTTTTGTTTGTTTGATGTGGCATTATCTGAAGGTCTTACCACTTTTCTCATTCCTATGCTCTTTCTCATACGTGTTTTTGTGTTGTTGATTTATGTGATGTGCATAAATTAACATTCAGCCTATCATTTGTAGTTGTGCCAAGGCAAATTTGAAGAAAGTTTCTCTGGAGTTGGGAGGGAAGTCCCCATTGGTCATCTTCAGTGACTGTGACCTTGACAAAGCCGTCCGGTCTGGTTGTGGTGCCGTCTTCTTTAACAAGGGAGAGAACTGCATTGCTGCTGGCAGACTGTTTGTTGAAGAGTCGATTCATGACGAGTTTGTCCGCCGAGTGGTGAGTGTCGACATTCTCAATTTGCCATTTGTTGGCAAATTTTGTTGAGTCTTTCCCTATAAACCAAAGATTTTAACACTGTCCAGTACTGGATTGAGTTTAAAATGGTCCATCCTTCAAGAAACGAAGAGACGGTCATGTCATGTGTAAAGCATTTCCAGTTGGAACGCACGTGTCAGTTAAGCAGTTGACTATGTGATATTAATCAAATTCACCTTATAGATAGATTTATACAGTCAAACTTGTGGATAACGACACCCCTGAATAACGACAACCCCTGGATAGCGACATTGACCTCTGGTCCCGAT
>JBCEWB010186279.1:10482-22763 GCA_039654565.1 Peronia peronii
TTCATTTGTTTGTTGGGTTTGTTGGGATTTTTGGTAAACAAAGTTTACAAACAAACACACATCATGGTGCTTCAGGTTTGATGTGCCTGCTATAAGGAGCTTCCTCCCTAGACAGTTCCACTTGTCATGTATTTCCTGTGTGATCTCATACCTCATCAAGTATTTGAATTTCCCATCTGTGCTGGCTCTATTGTCTCTGGGAAAAATCTCAGCAGTGACTACATGTATTTTTCTCAAAGGGGATTTTTTTTTTTTTACCAACCCTATTACTTTCATTTGCTAGAACAAAAGATGTTGAACAAGCAATGTAAAGAAGGGAAAAAAAAATTTTTTTTTCTTGTTATCTGAAAGATTGATCACCAAAGAATTAGATGAAATTATCACCATAGGAAGAAAACAATGAATTTTCTTTATGCCATTTAATGTTTTTGTGACCACTTTCCAAGCAAACTACATAATAGTGATATTACCCCTTTTTTCACTGCTTGCTCAACATCACTTGTGTCTGCAAAAGGAGGTTCTATTGCTGGTCCAAAAGAATCCCCATTAGTATAACTGCTATTATTGTGATTCATTATCTGTTATCTCTTTGGAAAAGAGAGAAGATAGGGCCATGTGGAAGGGAAATATAGAAAACGAATAAGCAAAGAATAGGGCTGTAAGGGAATTCAGTCCAGTTTTCACTGTCATTTTTGACTTCTGTTTGACGTTTTCCTTTTTCAAGAGACCAGGAATAGCTGGACACTTTATACTCACAGACTTCATGCTGTCAATGATGCTGTAGCTTTTTTAATTACAAAGCTCATGCCCATCACATGATTATGATATCAGTCTTATTTATCCTCATGCAGTATCTAGAAATCATGAGAGGAATGACTTAGGGACATGAGAAACAGAATATTGAGCTGGAATTTATAGCAGGTTAGGGATATATTTAGGAACAACACACACAATGTAAAAAATTCCTCACAATTCGTGCAAGGGAACTTACTGAAATGGTTATTAGATATGACAGATAACGAGACTGACAATGTCAGTTAGATAAGAGTGGTGTTCAGGTTATCTTCAATCAAGTATACATATTGTTTCTGATTAAAACAACTGTTAAGTTTATAAGTCTCAGATCTCTTGTTATCTCAAAACATGTTACTCTTTCCGGTGGCATTTTTGTTTGTGTTTGTTTTGTTTTTTTTCTTATTTTTTTGGAGTGCAACTGTGGATCCTCAAATGCACATGACACTGACTCTGACTTAGCAGTGCCAGTCAATCATGCTACCTTGAGTAGAAACAAAAACATGGTTTGTGACAGCAACATTTCCAGATGAGAAAAGATCCCTCACTTTTGAAAATTTTAAAGCTTATTATTTGCCCTCAATTGTGATGTTTCGATATGTGCAAAATGAATAAATAAATAAAACAGACATGAACAAATGCCTGACCAATTTCTCAGTCAAGTTCAGGTAAGTTTCTCCAACCCAACCAGGCTTTCTTTTTTCATTCCTTTTTTTCTTTTCCTTGAATATATATGTATTTTTTTAACGTAATTTTTTGAAAATTGTGTTAGTAAAGATTTTCCAGAAATCATTGTTTGTGTACATGTCCTACATGTCAGTGTTGCGATTCTGGCTAGACTTAGTGGTACCACAACTGGCCTCCTAGCATGTGCTAGTGACATGATTGTACATCTCAAACATTGGCAAAATGCAATCTTTTTTTTTTTTTTCCACAGTCAGCTGGTACATTTTACAAATGAATTAAAATTACATCTTTCTTTGTTCATCATTTCTGATGTGTTCTTTTCACTTATTAAAAAAAATAAATCTGCTTTGATTTTTTAAAAAACCAATTCCTATATGTCAAAATTATACTTCTCCAGAATGAAATTCAAAACCCAATTTACTGGGATTTTTTGAGACATGAAGTAGAGCAGGGATGAAAACCATAAGTTAACAAATGTTATATGATTATACATTATAAGAATTCTGTCATCTCAATCAAATACTGATTCAAAATAGGGCTAAACTACTTGGAGCTTTTTGTTTTCATTGTGTATGGTTATTTAGCTTTCATAGCAGCTTCATTGCCAGGATTTGCATTTGTTTAGTTTTAACTGAAGAGTACAATTTCTTTCTTTTCATCAATGTGTATATTTATTGTCTTCATTAGCAGGAATATGTCCTCAAGACGATCAAAATGATCTGTTGATTCGTGATTCATTATTTTCAAACTTTGTTCTTGTATATATGGGAACCAGTCGTGTTATTTCTCTTTGCCAGAAAAAATGGTGAATAAGCACAGCAGAGAGTGGAAAAAGCTCAGTTTTGTGGTTTTTGCTTGAAACGTACATCGTGAACAATTCTGAAAACTTTATGATGTAAGGAAAATGTTTTCCTCCTATCTTAATTATTTTGTCAACATTTTTTTTTTATGATCAATTTTCCAAATGACAAGAAAAGTGCATTTGTCTTGCAGCCAGTCAAAATGAGACATAAGTCGCTGGGCTGGAACCAAGAAATCGGGCCTTGAATGTGATGAGGGGGGTCAGATATCGAATTTTTTTTTTATTGCAGAAATTGAAAGTACATTCATTTGTGAACAAAATAATATCGGTCTTACCCTCGATTTATAAATATTACTTCACTAAAACTGGGTCTTTGTGAGGTAAGTGTGCAGATTTATGCGTTTGACCGTTCATTTAAACTCAATTTTCTCGGAATTTCAGTCATTGCTAGGGGGTCCCCCTTGTCTCTTTAAACTGCCATATCTCTGGCCAGAATAAAGCTAGCTCAGAACTTTTTCTCCATCTGAAAGGGTTTGAAATAAGCTTTCACATGATACCAAAAACCCTGTATGGTGAAAAATCGACATATGTCTCATTTTGACTGACTGCGAGACATTTGCTCTTTTGTGCGCTGCTTGTTCAACACCCCTTTCTTCTGGCAGAGGGAAGAATATGGCTGATTAAAAAAAAAAAAAAAATGCCCTTGTTTCTTGAAAATTCATTACCAGCAGAAATATTTCCTATCGTACCAAAATATTATTTCATTACAGTGTTTACATTTTTCTATTTCAGTACAAAATTTTTGAGTAGATTTGTACACTTGTTAAGGGACGGTTTTAGCTCTCATTTTTTTTTTTTTAATTTCATCTTCATCAAAATATCAGAAATGTTAAAGGTCATTCTTTCATGCATTTTAGTACTATTTGATCAAAAGATCTGTAATGGTAGTCATTGTCAAGGATAAATCATTTATACATATCAGTTCCTGTTGTGTGCAGCCAATGAATCAAAAATTTTACCTGGAACAGTTTTATTTTTATTTTGACTGCAGGGTGAAGTATTGTTAAGTAAAACATACAGGTCTGCACTTCATTATGAAATTAAAATCTTTTGAAGCTTTGACGCTTATATATATTTGAAAACAGCATTGCCACTTATGCGTGTAAATTTTCAAACTAATTGAACTGCTGTTGGGTGAATACATTGTTCCCACAAAAGCTTTCCAGTTAACCAGATAAGCATTAGTTTCATTTTAACTATCACCATTTCCACAGGTGAAATATACTGTCTCTTTTGGTATTAAGTGTAGCTAATGTCATACTCGTACATCTGTAATTATAACACTTGAAAATGAGTCAGATGTCTTGAAAAGTTTGTTTAGTTTGTTCATTGAAGGGATCATGAGTAAATATGTACATGTATTTCAACTTCACTTATTCAGAGCTGAGCCACACAAGTAAAATGCTTTTTTTGGCAGCCTTTTTGCCTGTTTGCATACAGGTGATGTGATGTGGCCATGCAATGTCTCTTGTCTTCTGGAAGGTCATCTTGGATACTTAATATTTCATCCTCAGACATTAACGTAATTCTTACAAATTTCTTTACATACTGATGCATGCCTCATATGTACTGTTGAGTGTGAAATCTGCTTTTCCTACCCTACCTCTCTGAGAAAAAAAAAATATACATGCCCCATACTTTGGTAGAATTTGCCCATAATATGTATTTAATCCATTTCTGGGATGCTAGAGATGTCCTTCTGTTAGGTATTTTGCCTCATGAACAATGCATTAATGCTGCTCGCATCACTCTGTTGGCATACATCAGTTGTATGAGTTCACTTTGATGTATGTCACATATCACAACATTGCTTTCACAAGTGCTCTGTTGATTTGCTATGTACGTCACTCTGTTGAGTGGCTTCTCTGTCCCTCATTATATAAACTTTTGAAACATTTTTCATAGCACACATTTGGCTGCAAAAGGATGTTGTCAAGATACCTCTGCAACATAGAGAAATCAGATTTTATAGTGTCTTTAATATAAGTATGAGCACGCACTAGTTGCTCTTGTATTATTTTGCCTTCATAATGCTATTCCTTTTGCTTTCCACACACATAACATATGCCTTTTCCAGTTGCATATACATGTACATATAAAGTATAACATTCACTTTGTCCTACAGCTGTATCCTGCTTAGTCACAGATTTGTATTCTATTTTAAATGGTATTACTCTGATTCACAAATTTCCATTTCGTGCCTTGTTATACACATCTATTACTCTCAACACTGGAAGCCCAACACAGAATATTTTTGTGTGTGTGTGTGAACTCCCAAACCAATTAACCATTGAGCTTTCCAAATTTGCGTCTATCAACACCTCAGTTATTCTAAGTATTCATTTTTTTAGTTAACGGTTTCATTATCATAATTTAACTTAATATGTGATTATTTAGCTTAGTAAGTGATTTTGTAAAATCAGTCTTAAAATAAAAATTCTTTAAAGACATTGTAAATTTTGGTTATTGGTTTACTATAAAAAAAAATACTACAAGACCACAAGTGGAAACTTATGATAGCACTGTAGTTTGACTCATGGTAATATGAAATGGTTTGGTAGTTAAGGCATAACTAGATTAACAGATTGAGACTGATTTGTTTTTGTGCTGGGAAAACAGACACACATGAAACTGTTGAAAGACCCGAGAATGGTTTTTGATTCCAGTGTGATTCATTATTGATCAAAGAAGAATAAATAACATGTACATACACATATGAGAATCATTATTTAGAATCACTGAGATATTCTTAAAGGATAGAAACAATTTCATGAAAATTGTGAATAGCATGTACTTTTCTGCTCTGGGCTAGTTAGAGGCTCTTGCAGTTACTAATGACACAATGTAGAGACTAGTACATAGTGTTACTCTGTTTCCATGCTGACCTCTGCACTGTAGCCAGACACCTGCCATATAAACTCCTTTGCCTTTTAAACATACAGCTTATTGTATTCGTGCATTGTTATTGTTTTACTCTTTTGTTTGTATATGAGGGAGGAGTATTTAATTTTGGTTTTGATTTTTCATTCTTTTTTGTTTGTTTCGTTTTGTTTTTGTAATGTGTTATGCAGAATATTCACATACTATTCATGTTTAGCCCTTAATCTTACACGTTCCTGAATTCTACTTGACATCTCATGTGCAGTGAGAAGCAGAAAGCATTTTTAATAACTGTAAACAGTAGTTGTACATATATGTTGTTGCATGATTTGGGATGTTGCTGTCGTTTCTGTATTCTGTGAGACTGAAAACTCAGCTCTCTTTCAGGTCTTTTGTTTTGGTTATTCATATGAACATCATACAAATGCCTGTTTCAGATGAATGATGATGATTGTGTTGTGATGTGCCCATGCGCAAATTCACATAAATTGAAAATAAACAAATGTTTATGAACATTTTATAGAACAAGAGCCAGTTTTCATGCATTAGAAGGATATGGTGTGTGTCAAGCACATATTGTGATAAATCAGAGAGGCAGAGGTATATGCCAGTGCAGATATACAAGTGAAATATATATGTATGGCATTCATCTGCATGTGGTTGCCATGGTATCACATTGTACTTTGTTAGCAGACTCCTTTTACTTATTTTTTTTCCTCAATTCCCTGACAGAGTATGAAGTTAAAGAGGATTAATTTGAGCTCATGAACAGGTCTGTTTAGGAGGTATTTCCTTGCTTTAGAAAAATGTCTTGTGATTGATTCCTAGAACACATAATACAACTGAATTTCACTCCCAAATTGTCATTATATACATTTAGATGTAGTCATAATGCCTCTTTTTTTCTTTCTTTCTTTCTTTCTTTCTTTTTTTTTTTCCTCTTGCTTCATTGTATTCAGTACTTGTCAACAACCTGGAGAGTCAGTTATGGATTTCATAGATTGAGACATCCCATTTCATGGCTATGTTTACTGTGTCATTAAAGAAAATATTTACATGTACTACTAACTCTACTTGAATATTTTAGTCAGGGCACTGAACAATTCTTTTTTTTTTTTTCTTACCCAAAAACATTGAAAAAAGATTTATATTGTTTATTGATTGTTTAGAAAAAAAAGTTAGCACAAAGTTTTCTGATGTTGAATGGTCTATAATTTTTGATGTCTTTGAAGTCTTGAGTATGGTGTGCAAAGTATTGTCTTAAAGATGTGATTGGTTTTACTAACTCACGTTTATACCAACTACAAATTGGCACACAGTTTTCTGATGTTGATTGGCATATAATTTTTGATTTCTTTGAAGTCAGTCTTGAGTATGTGCAAATCATTGTCTCGGTAATTTGATTTACTAATTCACAGTTATGCCAACCATAGGAGCAGGAATGGTATTGTGTATTGCTAATTGAAAATATATGTACATGTATAAACACAAGTAATTAAAGAGAAGTATTTGGGGAATTTGAAAGCAGAATGAAAATGATGACAGAAAGACAGAAATATTCTTTCAACTATGTGTGTTTGTTTGCATCTCATTCATTCCTTGAGACCTACTAATAGTAGAATGATGCCAAAGACTACCTACCTAGAAGATGGATAGAAAATTCTCAATGGGGATTGTGTTTTGACCAGCCCTGTTATGTTACTTCCCTTAGCCAGACATAAGTGTTGGTGATAAGCGCTGTACAAAAAAAAAAAAAAAGTGTGTGTGTATATGCATGTGTGTGTGAGATATTGAGAGAGAGAAGATTAGTACAGTGTATTTTAAATGACAAAAAGGAAAGTGAAAATTGTTTTTCTATTATTTATCCTGGTTCAACACCCTTTGTTTTCTGACAACGGGAAGAAGTAAGGCTGGTCAAAAACATTCCTACGAAGATAACGTAGACATCATTCCAGTCCTGATAAATACATCTCATTCCTTGTGTCACAAGGAGAGTCAGAATGTCATTATACTAGTCCATTGCTTACATACAAGCCATCTCGCAATCTTTGAAGTATTTCAGGCCTTGCTACAATGGAGATCTTCACAGAAATCTCTATTTCATTTTGGAAAACAGTAACTCTTTTGGACAATGTTTTTTTGTTGTTTTTTTTTTAATAGGAATGCAGGTGCAACTTTACTCCTGATAAATGGTTAAAGTTCTATGTATCAAATAAAAAATATGTTTCATTAGGCATCAAATTTGATTATTATTGTAACGTTTGTTCTTGTACAAGTAGATCTAGTTATTGTTTTGTTTGGGGTTTTGTTTTGTTGTTGTTTTGTTTTGTTTTCTTCTGGTGGTTGTTGTTGTTTTATGATTGCTTTCAAAATCCACATAAAAATCAGAAATTTTGTGCAGGTGTTTTAAGACAATTTCAGTGAATTTTATTTGTATCAAATGCTAAAGTGCATCATGTTAAATTAAGTCACATGGCAATATTTTCTACTGTAATAAAATACCATTAACATGTTTATGATCTAGCTTTTTGTTATTTTTTTTTCTGTGTTTGTTTATTGTTGTTGTTTTTGTTTTTTGGGTTGTTGTTGTTGTTTTGTCATATAAGCTTTGGATACACAGTGTGAAATCGTCACTGAGTAGTGATTTTATTCATAACTTCAGTGAACATTTGATGTTAAGGGATCGCTAATGCTTACAGATTGCGAACGGCAGGTCGGTTACTGCATTGTCATCTAATGACAAATAAAGTTACAACATTCACAGATTATTAATGCATGTCAGTGTATACACATGTATTATGATCATAGTGTGTAGAAGGTCAGTCTATGCAAATAGAAAAACAAATCATTAACCCTAATGGATCTGCAATGTCTACATTTTCATGTAGAGTCTTGTTTATGTGACTGTTGAAAAGCATCAGATGATTTGAGATTTCACTATCACTGACAAATGTTTAAAACAAGTGGAAAAGTCGGTTCCTGGGGGGCCGGCGGGGGGGGGGGAGGGGGGTATGTGTTCATTATTTGCCCCCTTGGACTGACAGTCATATGTAACCATCGGTGAAGGCCGATTATAAAGAACACATTTATCGAGTTTCCCCTTGTCGGGGGGTCACCGCGGCTCTGTGGTTTGGCGTCTGCTTCATGGTGAAAACAACTCACGTCGGCGAGGTTGTGGCCGGGATTGACCCGGGGGTCCTCCATCAGGGGATGGAAGGATACGAAGATCGAAAACTGGCATTTCTTTCAGTAGCTCAACGGTGTCCTGGCTTCCTCTGGGTAGGGAAGCCCGACGTCCAGTCTTCTCGGATAAGGGCAAATATATTTCGGAGATTCCGTGTGTTCGTTGCGCACGTTAAAGAACCCTTGGCAACTCAGAATCGATGAAGAGTAGGCGGAGTGTACTGTCCGGGCAAAATTTCCAAATTCCAAATTTCTACCTACAAAAATTCTCAACAAAAACAGGCAGCTACTTAAGGGGAGTGGAGGGGGGGGGGCGCTGAATATAAAAATGATATTAAAAAGTTGACAAGTCCATTCTAAGGCATGGGGAGGGTGGTCAAGCAAAGGCTGACCGGCCCCTCTGCTGTCCAGGCTCTTGCTCATTTGGGGCTCTATATTCAGTGATAGATCATCACTATTTCGCTGGCTACGGGCAAATTGCGTATAGAAGACTTGACTATGAGCTCCTTCACCAATATCGGGAGTCCCAGTGCCAGTGGTGGACACTGACTGACCATCTGAGGCGCAGACCACACCGAATATCAGTGAAAACGTTCACCTGGGCCTCTAAAATAGACTTCCCACGGGCTAATGAGGGTGAAATATGCCATGCTTCTGCTGTTTCAGAGTGCAATAGTGGATTATCTATCGCAGGAAGGGTAAAAACGCTCTTGGTTTTGACTGAGGAAGACATAGCGGCCATATATAGCCCTCTCTAGAACCTAAAATGACTCTATATAAGCCCTTTTGTTGATGGGGGTAGGGAAGCGAAAATGGAGGAAAAATGGGAGTAGATGCACAGCAGAAGGCAAAAGAAGGCATAGAAATCATGGAAAGAGGTCTAGTAGGTGAAACAAACATGTGTTGGGTTTGAAAGTCCGACCAAAAGCTCTTTACGGCTGTTTTTTATTTTTTTTTAGCGAAAAAAAAACCCAACTTGAAATGCGTTTTTCTCAAAATGCGTTTTTTTAGCACAAATATGCGATCTACTTTTTTATTTATGGAGCAATTGCCATGAAAATTGACATGAACTTAGAACAAACAATACAAAAAAAAAAAAAAAAAAAAGATCAGAAGGGATTTTTGATAACATTTAAAACTTTGAGATTTTAGGGTCAAATTTTCGCAAAATCCGTGATTTACACACCGATTTTAAAAATTTGTGAAAAAAAAAAAAAAAAAAGCTAAGCCAACTATCAAAAATCCCCTCTGGTCATTTTTAGATATTGAACCGAAAAATATGTTCGTAAATTTTCAAAAAAATCAGTTGAAAAATGTAGAAGACTATTTATAATAAAGTTACGCAATATTGAGTAGTATAATCCAAGATGGCGGCCGTTGCCATGGCAACCATGAGTGATTTCGATTTTTTTTTTCGATTGTTTACCTCTAATTTGACCATGCCGAATTCGATGGTAATGGTTAAAATCATCTCCTCCCAACGGTTTCAAAAATGACTTCCAGGAACCCCCCTCCCCCCCTTAAAGCCGAGATAATCCTCTTGTCCTTGGATTGAAAGGCTTAAGAAAAACAACAGCTTTCCCCTTGTCGGAGTTGAAGAGATTAAGTGAGGTGAGACTGAGCCATTTCGTTCTATTACGACTTTCAACCACCTGGAGGCGGTTATCTCGACGGTGGGACTGAGATAACTGGCCTATAGTCGGCGGTACTTTTATGCATGTGATTTACATGTTGTTGTTTTTTTATTCCGTCATCACTGCCCCGCCGTCGGAGTAGCCTACGACTCATGTAGGCCCACGTAGGCTATGTATGCCAACGTGTTGTATTGTACCAGGTCAGCTTATCAAGCAGTTCTTCACAAGTATGCCTGCACTGCCCTGCCTTTCGTATTCCTTATCTTGGTGTAAACATTCAGAGAGACCTCGCCAAGAATGAACGTTCGTGTATCGCACTAAAACCACAGATCGTTGCAGCGTCTTTGCTGTATCTACGTATATTCAGCTGAAATGATGCAGCAATATTAACATTTACTTACAGTTTGCTGCGTGATAACCTTTTGACAGCCAAGAACGCAACTAACAAAATTTTGAGACATCAATCCGATTTGGCAACTACCGGTACAAATTTCACCAAAGTGCACAAAAATACTGCTGATAACATATTTGAATTTTGAACAGTTGGCAAAACCTCATTGATCTTAATATAGAAGAGATAATGAAATGAGCATATACATCTTCCAGTAGTGAAAAGGTTAACTATTTGTTTTAAGTGTTTATATGAACATGATATCTGCAACAGCGTTGGGATTACATGAACATGTGTTTGCTGTCATAAAGAAGAATTTGTAGGAAAAACAACAACATAACGCTTTTCGGAGGAATTTTCCGTTTTGCAGGTTGAACTTTTTGGGGTTTTAATGAACTAAAGTTGGTTAAACAGATTGAGTCTTACAGATTGGTTAAGAGTGTGAGCCTTTTGCTGAAGAAAGATTAGCCCTCAGTTGCAAGAATATTAACCCCTTACTGAAAGGACCTTAGCCCTTTGTTGAAGGAACATGAACCCTTTGCTGCAGAAACATTAATAACCTCTTGTTGAAGGAACATCAACCCTCAGAAGAATATTAACCTTTGTTGAAAGAGCATCAACCCCCGAGTTAGAAGAACATTAACCTTTGTTGAAGGAATATTAAGATTTTGCTAAAGGAACATTAAGCCTTTAGTAAAGAAAACAGTAACACTTCAGTGAAGGGACATTATCTTTTGTTGAAGGAACAATAACACTTTGCTGAATAAAAGGAACATTGATATTGTTACTTTGCTGAATTAACATTGTCACTTTACTGACTTTAATCTTGTCACTTTGCTGAAGAAATATGGGCATTTTCTTGACGGAGCATTAACCTTTTGGTGAGGGGGCATTAACCCTTCGTTGAAGAAACTTTAACATTTTGTTGAAGAAGTGTTAACCCATTCTTTGCCAAGATGAAAGACACAGCTACATGTAGAACCTTGATACAATGACAGCGATGGCTGTAAATCATTCATTTATATAAACAATGTTGTTCGTGCAAGGACGGGCTTAAAAGTTCACCACGAAAAGTCAGGAGTGTTGATATCTCTCTAACACTACAAACAAAGACAACGTAAATCCCGCGGGGCCCGGGGTATATAAGTAGGTTCTTTCCTTCCACCCGCAGGCGCAGGCCGAGATAATTTAGTGTTAAATAAAGATTGAAAGGCCTATCAAATACTAAGGATAATCGCAGGCTTGGGGAGGGGGGGGGGGGTGCGCAGTGCTCTATGGTATGGCGTCTGCTCATGGAGAAAACAGGCCGAGATCGACTCGCGGGTCCTACATCGGGGGATGGAAGGACACGAAGATCGAAAACCCACATTTTTTCAGTGACTCAACGGTCCTCTGGCTTCGTCTGGGTAGGGAAGCTTAACGTCTAGCCTTCTCGGATAAGGGCTAATATATTACGGAGGTTCCGTGTGTACGTTACGCACGTTAAAGAACCCTTAACAGTTCAAAATCGATGAAACTACAAATAGTCCGCTGTCCGGGCAAAATTTCCAAATTCCTACCTCTCCAAAAAATATTCTCAACAGAAACAGACAGCCTCTTAAAGCTGAGACAGTCCTACTTTCTAAGGATTGAAAGACTTAAAAAAAAAAAAAAACGCATGCGGTAAAAGCCCGCCATCGGTGGGATGTCTTCGATGGAATGCCACTCTCGACGTTCCAGGGGTGACATCTCTTCGCTCTCTCCTTGCTCCTGGTTTCTGTCCTGCTTTCTGTCCTCTCTCATTCTTGACGTATCGACTTATCTTACCGTGTTTGACACAATATAGTCGTGATCGTACTGATATGCCATCAAA
>JBCEWB010186390.1:0-25044 GCA_039654565.1 Peronia peronii
CTTGCCCATGCCCTCATAATGATGCTATGCTCGATCCCGAGTTCTCAATCAGCGAGCCAGCCAGAGGGCGGAAATACAATTTGTTTCGGGTCACAGACAGGACACGGTGATCGTGAAAGATGGCTAGTCGCTGCGACAGGAGACAGATAGAGAGATAGACAGATAAACTACACACATAGAGGGAGACAAACAAACAGGCAGACAGGAGGACCGACAAACAGACAGGCAGATAGTATATAAGACAGAGAACAGACTGGCAGACAACACACAGGCAGCAGGAGACAGGCAGTTAGCTGGATAGACCGACAGACAGACAGACAGACAGACAGACATTGGCAATCACAAACAAATAGGCAGACAGATTGTCACAGAAAGAGAGGCGTAGAGAGGAAGACAGGCAGACATGGAGATAGATAGACAGACAGATACAGATAAATGTATATATAGACAGACACAGAGAGAGACATACAGAGACAGATGAGGAGAGAGAGAAAGAATGGACAGACAATAGACAACAGACAGACAAACAGACAGACAGATGAACAGAACGAGAAGCTCATAGAGACAAATAGACGGGCAAGGCAGACAGAGAGACAGACCGACAGATAGGCAGGCAGACAGGCGAAGGAAAAAAGAGATTAGAGATAGAGAGTAAGACAGGGAGACAGAAAAAAACACAAGGAGAGGGGATGGGGAAGCAGAGAAAAGTAGAACTACATTCCAAAGGGATTGGGTGGATAGTCCCGAGAGAAAGAGAGAGAGAGAGAGGGAGCGCGAGAATCAGTGAGTGCGTGAGGGTAAAGAGACACTGAAGAATTAAAAGCACAAGTAAAGCACCGAAGAAACGTACACACAAGAAAGAGTGATGGGCAGACAGAAATTGATCGAAACAAGGGAAATTCTGGAGAGAGTGAAATTTTTAATAAAGAGAAAGAGAGATGGAAAAGACTGATGAAATGAACTCGATCGAAATGTGAGAGAAAGAGAGAGAGGACAGATAGACAGACAGACAGACAGACAGAGGAATAAAGCTCGAATGGATGAGACAACAAGGGTGGGCGGAAAAAATGAAACTAGAGGAATAATATTTGAGGAATGACAGAACAGAGCAAGAAGAGAGAGAGAGAAGGGACAGTGAAAGAATCAAGCTCAGTGGAAGGGAGAGAAAAGACAATTGAGGAATCAAGCCGCAGAGGAAGACGGGGATATAGAGGGCTTGAAATTTATGACATCATAGAAATTGACTTCGAGGAAGGACAGACTAGGACGGGAAAAGACGGATAAGAAACAATGGAAGAATCAAGTGGTGGGAGAGAGAGAAGAGACGATGGAAGAATAAAGCAGCGAAGAGAGATGGGGAAAGATTGGTAGAGGAGTTAGTGACACAAGAAAAAGAGAATTTATGGAAAGACAGAGTAAGGACAAGGTTAGAGAGAGAAAGAGGGAGACAGAGAAAGAAGGATCAGGCAAAGAATCAAGCGTGGGAGAAAGAGAAGAGTCGGAGGAATAAAGCTCGAACGGTAGATGTTGAAAGACAGAAGGTGATATTAGTAACACGAGAAAAATAGAACTAGAGGAAAGATAAAATAACGGTAGGAGGGAGAGAGAGAGAGAGAGAAGACACAGAAAAAGAATAAGGGTGAATGGGAGAGAAGCAGTGAAGCAGAGAGAGAGAGAGAGAGAAAGAGCCATGGAGAACTTCAATCCTTCTAGCGCGATGGACAGATTTGAGGGCTATTCGACAGACTATGATCAACAGGACTGGTCATTTGACAGACCAGGTCATTCTGACCGTGGTAGACGGAACCTGGTACAGGATAGGTCAAGACGCTCTTCAAGTCGTAATCATGTCATAAAACTTGATGTCTGTGGCGGATGCTGCAGACGACAGACTATTCGGCCTAATCCTGATCTCTTGTGGGAGGAACAAAATTGTTTCATTCCTCTTGAGAGTTCATGCTTTTTGGTTTGCTATGGGGGATTTTGAAAAAGTGTGGACGAGAGAAATGAAGAAAAGGGAAAATGAACAAGGCAAAAAAACGGAAAAAAGAAGATACATTGCGGAGAATAAATGAATGAATTATTATGCAATGATGAGAATAGCAAGTGGAATAGAATTAATGGAAATCGATTAATGATGTAATTATAATTGGGGATTGGGGGAAGGAAATAAAGATTGGAGTGGAGAAGGCGTTTCCGGGGGGGGGGGGGGGGGGGGTCGGAGTCATTAAAAGTGCTCAAAAAATTAGATGGGGCATAGAAAGAAAAATAGGAGACAGAAAGGACGGAAGGAAGGATTGAAGGAAGTTTTAAAGGAAGGATGGAAGGAAGGAAGGGAAAACTAAGGCATCAAGAAATAACGGACGGAAGAAAAAGAGGAAGGAAAGAAGATTGAAAAACGGAAGAAGTGATAGAGGGGAGGATGGAGAGAGTAACACATCAAGATAGGACAGACGGAAGGAAGGAGGGAGGAAGAATGATTTGAAAAAACATTATGAAAGTAAAGAGAGAAAGGTGCGATCAAGAAAAGACGGACGGAGGGAAGAAAGAAGAGAGGGAAGATTGAAAACGACGGAAGAAAAGAAGGAAGGAAGAAATAACGTATCCAGAAAGGACGGACGGAATTAAGAGAGAAAGGAAGGAGGAAGCGGGAAGTGTGGGAGTGTCAAGATTTAAAAAGTAAGAAAACGGTTCAGCTCGGTAGGCTTTACATTATTTACACTGTAAATAATAATGACAAAAACTTGCCATTCAGAGAATGATCCAATGACATGATCGATTGTGTGTATATTTGCAACTGAAGGTCTTTCGAAACCCTGTCAGTCAATTTTCTTCCCTCAGAAATTGAAAAATACTTAACGCACAATACCCACATATGCTAGCTTTTGCCACTTGATATATTGTTTTGCTTCTTGAAATCCACATCAACCCATGTATATTATCAAAACATCAATATGGTTGAGCTCACATTTTGCCAGTGAGACAAATTAACTCTAAAAGTTGAAAAACCGTCTGTCGAATTTAGGATACCGCTGTTCAATTCTATTCTTATACACTTACATCGAATTTGCCCAAGAATCGTGTCATAGATAAATTCTTTTTTCTGTCAATTTCTATATCCGAAGAACGGTGGTGGATCCCCTCCCACTTCTCCTCATTCTTGATTTTTTTTTTGCTCTTTGCATTCTGAGAAATTTTCCTATTTAAGCAACAGCCGATGAAGATTTCAAAGAGTCATTTCTAACCTTCTGTAGGCCAGTCTTGTAAATATGTCAAGAGAATTTGTCAATATTATAGACTTAATTTATAGTTTAAGTAGTATATGGCTTTCATCAATGGAAAAAAATGAATTTCTCAAGTTCTTTAGACCTTAAACATATGTTTGCACAATCACTAACAAAGTTCACTAGTCTATTGCATTAGCAACAATCAAGTGACTAACATCTTTGTATTTCTGGGCTGTAGAGAGTTAATGCTGAGCTATAGTATGGCAGTGGGTCTGAAGGAGGGAATCACTTAATGAAGTAATTAATTACTTAGCAATTACTCGGTGATAAACATCAATGGCTTGTTATGTGGACGCCGACAGGCTGTAGTGCTTGGTGGGATACAGGGCGAGGGTGTGGGGAAGGGGGGGGGGGGAGGGAAAGGAGAAGAGATTGTGTGAGGAGGAGTGAGTGACAGGAACAGGGAGACAGAGGCAGAGACAGGGTCACCTCAGTTTACAAGAGTCGGTTTACAAATTTGAGGATCAGTGCTGAGCATTTTTAAGCTGAAGTAATACCAGAATTGTCGCAACATGTATATGTAGTCTTAATGTACCATCATTTGATTCAATTTTTTAACATATGGAGTTCAACAGATTATTGTTTGTTTCCTTTGTTTGTATTGAGTTAGTTGCCGGTAGACTGTCAAGCTTAAATTTGAGCATTTATAACAAATACAGGTCATATAGTCCAAATTTAAAGTGAAGATGTCGCACCTTGCATCCAGTAACGGTCTCATGTAAAACAAGGTATGCAATGTTAGGTCGGCACGGATTTGTTGATGAATTAATCCTTACATTTGCGTGCAGTTAACATCCGGCACTTGTAAACAGTTTGAGATCACGGCATAGAGAAGGTCGAGAGACGGTGAGAAAAAGAGAACTGATGAAAACGATTGAGTGAAAATGAGATGCAGAGAGAGGGGGACAGAAGGAAGTAGAGTGAGGTGAACTAGGAGAAAGGGCCAGAGTGTGTGCTGGGGGGGGGTTGGGGGAGAAGAGGAGGGAGCGAGGCTGTATTTGTTAGAAAGACACAAAGTGAGAGAGAGATAGACTGAGAGTGTGTCTGGATGTCTGTGTATGTGTGTGCGTGAGAGAAAAAGAGGAAAAAAAAAAGAAAAGAAACAGCAAGGGGGACCAAGATAGAGAGAAAGACTAACAGAAGCAGAGAGGCAGTGGAAGAGGAAGACAGAAAGAAGGCTATAGAAGATGGCGTAGACTAAAGAAAGGGGGAAACGAGAGAGAAAGAGACTAAGGGGCACTGAGGGAAACTTAGAGAAGGAGAGATCGACTGAGAAAGACAGAGTGACAGAGAGTCCGGAGAGACAGAGAGGAAGGGGGTGAGGGGGAGGGTGGAGGTGATGGAGGATATAGGAAGTGGCATGTGGGCTGTAGGGAGTAGGGGTGAGATATTTGTCTTTGATCCGTGTGCAGAGATAGCAGTTTCGATGAAGTGGTTAAAGTGGCCATATCCCCATCAGAATATAGTGCATGCAGTACTCAGGGCAGCGTCAGTATCGATCCAGCAGGCCCTTTGGCCGATTCTTATTCTCTTGGTCGTGAAGTATCGCATGAATCACAGCAGGACATGATGCTGGAATGAGAAGAGGAAAAAAAATAATTGTTGTCTAGAATGCCTGGCAAGAAGTGGAAGAGCAACAGAGGAAGACAGAAAGAAAAGATGCAATAATGGACGGAGTGATGAGATGGAGCCAATAATTATATTTTTTATCTGAAAAAGCTTTGGCTTGAGGCAGCTCTTTGCAAGACCTTAGCTGCAACACTGGAAAATTATCATTATTGTTGTATTATTGTTACTATTATTATTGTTATTATTATTGTTGTTGTTGTTGTTGTTTGTTGTTTGTTGTTGTTGTTGTTATTGTGTTTAATACTGAGTTATTTCGTAGGAGAAGGGGTCCCCCGACAAGCGGATCCCCTTAATATTATTTATTATACAAGAGTTTTAGTATCATAGTGTCCTGTGTCTATGAAATGTGCAGCAAATTACTCTCCCTTCCTGTTCCAGCCAACAGTTAGAGTTGTTTGACACAGTGTGTTATTTTCTTTTGTAAAACAAATCAATTTCTGTTCGGAAAGCCTAACAGTCTTATGACACTATTTGATTCACGGGCCCCCCCCCCCCCCCCCCCCCCCCCCCCCCCCCCCCTTTCTCTCTCTCTCTCTCACCAGGCGGGTCTCCGAGACATGGACAACATCCTCATCTCGCAGTTCCGCCGTTGCCAGGATACCATCGAGACGCTGAAGACACAGCGAGACATTTGGGAGGGGCTGTCTGAGGAGGGAGAGGAAGGCGAGTACTGGGACGATTTCGAGCTGAATGGTGAGTTATAATAGTATGATCTCTGCTATACCTGCACAGTGAATAATTGTTCATTTCTGTCTTCTTTATCTCTTTCTCTGCAGCCTCCCCATCTTCCTGCTCGCTTGTTTTTCTTTTTCTTCGTTCCGCCCTTGCTGCCGTAGTTCCTTCCTACTTTTCTTTCATTTGTCTTTCTTTCCTTTCTTGCTCTTCTTTGTGTTTTCCTTCTGCTTTCCTCATCGCTCATGTAAATAATGATATTATATTGAGCTTATATTTCATTTATTACGAACCCTCCTTTTTTAGAGGCCATAGTTCAGTTGCACCAAAGAAAATCCTAAACTAAAAACAGAAAAAAAAAGAAGAAGAAAAAGACAGAACAAAATCTGTGCTGTTCCTTTTGTCTCGGCATCTGAAAGAAGCATTTAATTTGTTTCATTGTAACTCTAGACCGGAGTAGCCTGGAGTTGGCTATAGTATTATTCCCTCTTCCATCAATGAGCCATTTTGACCGCTAACCAGATTACCTCCCTTTGCTAGGTACAAGAGGTATAATAAAAGCCTTATAAAGAAGGAGTAAAATCACTTTTTCATTTATAATTTGAAATGTGAGTGACGGAAAATTCTAAAAAATTCATAATGCCATCAAAATGTTTTCTTTACCTCATCGTGATAATTTCTCCTTCTCTTGTTTCAAATTACAGGACTCATGTTTCTCTTTTCCTCCTTTACAATGTTTGTCTTATATCTCTTGTTCTTGGTAAAGAGAAGTAATCAAACTGGCCGAAAAAAATAGCTCATATATATATATGTATGTTACTTTCTGGAATCACAGTTTCCTTT
The DNA here is from genome assembly GCA_039654565.1 of Peronia peronii. NCBI lineage: Eukaryota > Metazoa > Mollusca > Gastropoda > Systellommatophora > Onchidiidae > Peronia > Peronia peronii. The sequence continues at coordinate 6,432 of JBCEWB010186390.1, forward strand.
CCAGTTGTAAAAGCTTTTTCGTTTCCTTTTAATCAATACTATTCATATCTCCTCTCTTCCCTTCCCCCCTCCCACCCCCCCCCCCCCTTCTCCCTCCCCACGAGACATGATTTCTGGCAAACTCTGAATTTATCAAGTGGCGACCACTTTGCAGCTGTATATATACTAATCGTTAGCTTCGGGCAACGTTCCAAGTAGGACTCATAAACTTTGGATCTGCATACAGACAGGAATAAGTAAACAAAAAAAATATGCTTAATTCTGCATTTTCAGCACAGGAATTACATTGTATACATCAAGAGTATGAGTCGATGTAATCGCTGGCGTCTCCCTATTTAATCTTCCCTGATCTTCTCATTCTTGCACGATGAAAACAGGCGCTCGTCAGCCTGAGGCGATCGGAGAAATCGCATGTTTTTCAACAGTGTATGTATGAGTCTTTTTTTTTTTCTTCACAGAACCCTTCTATATCATCCAAATAATGAATTTCAGAGTTAAATTTGCTGAAATGGATTGAGTAGAAGCCCAAAAACTGTAATTTAGTACATGGCATGGCCAGATAGGGATAAATAAGGATTTACAAAACTTTTCGGTCATTTTCTCGCTAAATTCAGCTGCAGCAATATGTAACCTCCCATCGTCTTTAATTGCTCATATCTCGGTTCCTACTTAAGGTAGAACAAAACATCTTTCACACACAGAGAGGGAAATGAAAAATCTTCATAGTGATACCGATAACTCCATATGTCCAAAATTTGACGAGAGCCTGATTTCATCGCGTCGCATCTCTTTTCTTCCTACACTATTGTTTCTATTATTTACGGGACGGAAAACAAAAATTGGGGAGCAAAAAGGGGAGCCGTGGCCAAGGGATTATGAGCTGTCTCTCGATGAAGTGTTGAAAGTTCGAATCCTGTCGAGATATGGGGAAAGAAGAGGATCATGTTGCGTCTTTCGCAGTTCAGCGGTCTTCAGGCTTCTTAGGTAGGAAAACTCGAGGTCTGGCTTCTGTGGGTAATGGCGAATATATTTTTGAAAGTTCCATGAGTGCACTACATACGTCAAAGAGCTTTTGGCAGTTAAAAATCGGATGAAGGGTGGGCGACAAAATTATAAAAAACTCAAAAATTTCCATCCAGAATTTTCTTCTGACCAAATTGGGCACACATTTAAAGCCGAGATAATAACTACTTTTGGGATTGAAAGGCTGCTTACATATGCCAACCAATCAACCAACCATTGTGCTTATGCTGGGGGGGGGGGGGGTGGAAGGAAGGAGGGAAGATAAAGATAACATGGAAGAGGGAGAAGGGGGATGAATGTATGAATGCATACTACCTTTAGGGTAATAGCGTTGCAGTGTGAGTTACCTGGTGTGAAAATAAACTAAATTCTAAATCAAGGAAAGTCAACTTTTTAATATTATTATTATTATTATTATTTTTAATGTATGTATTCTTTCAGTCCAAAGAAAATAGAATTATCTTGGCTTTAAGTTCCAGCCCAGTTTTGGTGAGAAAAATATTGGTGGAAAGAAATCTGGAATTTGGAAATTTTGCCCGGACAGTGGCATCTCCACTTACTTTTCATTCGATTTTTTACTGCCATCCGAGAAGACTGGACGTCGGACCCCTATCTACGAAACCAGTGGACCATTGAGTCACTGAAGAAAAATCCAGGTTCTAATCTTATAATCTGTGCAATCCTTCTTTAACATTCGAATTTCGAACCCGCGATGTAAGTCTCTCGCCGAGGAGCAGATTCCTAACCACAGCGCCCTCCATGCCACTTATGACCTTTCTTTTTTTTTTCAAGTACAATCTCCCTGAGCAGAAGTCAGAATTTCCGTTATATAAGGCTCTTTATTTTTCACAGTAGAACCAAACTAACCACCCGCAGGTGGCTGAAAGATAAAATGAGAAAATAACGTGATACTAAAATAAAACGAATTTGCCCGGACAGAACATGTCAAACAAATCAGTACCTGGGGATCTATTGTTTTGTTTTGTTTATTAGGCTAACTGTTTTTGTGTTGGTTTGCTTGTTTGCTTGTTTGTTTGTTTGTTTGTTTGTTTGTTTCAGCCCGGTAGTTCTATATCAGGAAGGTTATTGTAAAAATAAAGTTATTGTGAAAATAGACGATTGTGTTCAGAATTGTTAAGCATGTTCAGAGAGGACTTTTTTTTTTTTTTCAATGACTTTGCTGTCTTGTATTACTTTGAGATTATAGTCAATACGTTCAGTTCTGTGAGACATTCATTTTCTTATTTTCTCAACGCCCTGCATCCTACAGTCAATTAAGAGTTTTATTGATTTATCATTTCAGAATTCAATCGCCGATACTTGGATAGTCCCGGTGGATCCAGTTCCAGCCAGTTTTCGCCAGGCAGCCGTGACAACTCTCTACATGACGTCACTTCCTTGACTCTTCCAGTGCCTCAGCTCCATCTGCCCCAAGACCGGAAATCCCCAAATGGTCACCATAGCAACGGTGTTGGCATGAAACAAGATGTGGAAGTCACCTTGTAGTACATCAAAGCGATATGACTTTTAGACTCAGCAGCTATTAAAGTTGTTCATGACAATATCTAGTGAAACTGATACTTTTTTTTTTAGGGGTTCTCTAATTCTCATAAGGAAATCTTAACTGTTATTTATGATCATATTTGAAGATATGCTAGATTTGTAGCTCCAATCTAGGTTGGCTTGATCTAAGTGTAAATCTGTGATGGAGATTTTTCTGAGTTTCTAGATCTACTGCTCATTTAAATGTCAGAGGCTACCTGGACCTAGATACTTGGCTGCAAAACTGCAAACTCTTTTAACTTTGCATATGTTCAGTTGAGTACATTATGCAAAGACAATTGCTGATGGGCAGGCAGAAATGATGAACTGCCTCATAGTTTTTTAGGGCCTCACTTGGAGAATTTTATTCTATTTGGGACAAATAGTGCAATTTTCACATCATCTGTGATGGCTGTTTTAGTATCTAGGTTGTTCATTCAGATGATGTTTTGCAATTCTCTAAAATTCCCAAAAAAATATTTTTCTCTATCAAGACTAGCAGAGATAGTTCTTTGCTAACAGGCATTGTATCAACTCTCTAAATGACCTGTAAGACCCCACGGTTACAAAGTGATGTATCTGACTTTTCAGATTATAATGATAGTTAATGGCGAGAGAAATTTGGACTTTGACTGACTGCTAGTAACCGCTATCGCTTCAGTTATGTCATAGATGACTTTAGTTTTACTTAATTTTGAAGTCTTGGGTCTTATGTCTAGACATGCAGCTTTATGTGTTGTAATGCCATTCCTTCTGCCAATGTTCAGCGTTTAAGTGAATGGTGGCATAACTTTGATTTTGTTCCCCATCAGTTTGAAAGATGATTTTATCAACATTATACTATGATAGTATTACATGTATTTTCATGCAACATTTCAGTTTGCAGTACACATTCACCTACCCTCTCCCTTACCCCATTAAAAAAAAAAACATGAGGCTTCGGTAAATATTTGTTTATATATTTATACTGAGTGAATATTGTGTTGTGGTGATTTTGTATGGTTGTTGTTTGCTACTGCTGCTGCCAATGATGCATGTGCTATAGTGATGAACTAGTGCTTGGATTTTAGTGTGAAACTGAACCATCTAGCCTGCCTTTCTGTCATAAAATATTACATTTTAACTCTCCTTGGTGAGAGAGAGTGAATGATGTTTGAGTTTCACACTAAGGTAGCCTATAGTGATTGACATGCAATGTTGTTCTTCATTTTATTTCTTTCATACTGGTGCAATATATATACATATATATATATTATAACTCATGTCACTGACTCATTTTTATATGTAAACATAAGTACATCTTTGTGATATCCATATTAATTCAACAAACCACCAAAAAAAAAAAATGTTGCATGCTGCGAAACTGACTTTCTTGAGAATATGTACTTATAATGTATCAGTATATATACTTTGTCAAATTCCAGCAGAGGAAATTGAAATCTGAATATTCATCAAAAGTTTGACAAGTTACATACCTGTTTCACAAAATTGAAATGACCTATAGCAGTTCTATGAATTTGAAAAATCTTTTTATTTGTCTGCAATATCACTCTGAGAGCACCGGACAAATATCATTTTGCCTAAAAGGTTCTAAGTTATCGTTTACTGTGATCATAAAACTGCAGGAATGGCTTATTTAAACTTAGAAGTGTGAAGAGGCTAATCTATTCAAAGTCTCACCCATTAGACTAAGTATTTAAAGAGCTCTCCAAGTAATACAAGGAACTAACTGAGATACTCTCCCTATAGTGCCATCTAGGCCTGAAGAGTCACAGCTTGGATATGAATAAACACAACTATTGAACGCTGAACTGCAACAGTAAATACAATCACTGGAGATGAAATGCTGCCGAAACATCCTGGGTATCTCATATTTGGATCATATTACAAATGAGCAGGTTCGCAGAGTCATCATATAGCAAAGCGGCCCTGAGGAAGACCTTTTGCCAAGTGTGAAAAGGAAACTAGAATATTATGGACATGTAACAAGAGCCAGTGACCTGGCTGAAATGTGCCAAAGGGTATAGCAAATGATGGGTGAAAAAAAGAGGTCAGTTGAAGAAAAAGATAGATCGACAAAAATTCAGAAACTGACAAAGAAAACATCTGTGGAAACCCAGGCCCTTGCAAACAAACACAATGGGATGGAAAAGATTAGTGCACAGCTTGTCAGGAGGGGCCCACTCGATGACACCAGATGAAGTTTAGGGTGAAGAAGAAGAATTGTTGCAACCAGTAGCAGTCAGTTTTTTTGTGGACAGTTCAAGGGTTAAGGAGAGAACTTGGTTCATCATTTATTGTACATCATAGTCATTAACATCCAAAATGTATGTATGTTAACCCTTTGAACCCTGGTCCCCAGTGCCTGAAAAACACCTGTCCCTGGCCTTCTGGGCCAAGAATAGACATTTCTCATTTCATGTTCAATATCTTTTGTAAATACAAGCCTCAAACGTGATTATGGGAGCAGACATTTGTAATCACCGAAGTTCTGAATGTCCTTGCCCTAAAGCGACCTATTAGATCTGTTTGTAACTGTAGTAGACGTGTAGGACTGGAGTAAGTGTGCCAGCCCGGTCTGCTGGGCTGTGGGGTATTTGACACCGGAAAATCTGCCCGGTGTACCAGGCTGTAGGGTTCGACGGGTTAAAACTGCACTCAAAAAATCCTGGTCAGAACACAAGAGCTCGGTGATCATTCAGTGCTAGATTCGGAACTGTATAGATCATATGGTAGAGTCAAGGAGTGGTGAAGCACCAAAAGAAAGTCAGACACCTGCAGCCCAGGAAAGAAATATGATGAACACAGCAGTTTCTTGTCACAATGTTTGCTACACATATATTGAACTGCATATAGTCCAGAATATTAACAGTGACAAGATCCTCAGTTTTCTACAATAACGCTCTGTTCTGATGCATACTACACTGTGTTGTCTTCAAGAAACTGTCCGATATATTTTTTATTTTTTTGGTCCTAAATATGACAGTCAGATTGAGACAACTTTTCTACATTTTTTACATTTGAGAGATAAAAAGGGAATATCACCACGTTTCAGTCCTTTAGATTAGCATATGAAAAAGTATTGTTGTTGTACTGTATGAGTTCAATATTTTTTTTCTTTGGTATTTAGAAACAATTGATTGCTTTTATGTATGCCGTCTTGTGTTATACAATAAGCTTGTAATCTATTTTTAGTTGGTAAATGAGCTTCTTGTGTCCTGACCAGGATTTTTTCAGTATCATTTTTTAAATAAGCTACATACATTTTGGATGCTCATGACTGATATAAAATAAGTGGGCTTTTGAAGCCTACATTGCTTTTGTTAAGCTGTCATGGAACTGCACTGACATTTACTTAATCATGTATAAAGTCTCCTTGAAGTTTAGGGCATAAAATTTGGGTAGTTGACTTGTAGCATTCCTATTGTGCCTCTTGTGATGTACCCATTCTTCTCTTTCACAGGGTAAACTATGCAAAGATGCTAGAGAAAATAGTTATGAAGATTCAGAGGAGTGAAAAAGTAATTCATTTTTATTTTATTATTCAAACAGAATATATTTGTTTGTGATTTTTCAATTCGTTTTGCTTCTTTTATTTGTGATTTTTTTTTTCAACCTTTTTCTGGTCATGTTTTGCACTGAAAACAGTAAGTAAACATAAGCTGCCTTACAGACAGAAATCTACTTAATCATACCCAATTTATATAAATATTTGCCAGTGAAAGATTGTTATCAATGAATTCAACATTTGCAGTGAAAAATCATGTTTAAAATTTCAAAAGACTCATTTATGGTTCCTGTAAAATTGTGCACAATCCTGAATCAGACATTATGACGATATTCTGATATTTTCAGTGAGTTCACATTATGGGAAAGCAGATTATGATGAAAGGTACAATACAGTCCTTGTAAGACAGAGATGAGATAATATCAACTATATTTCTTCAAAATTCCTTGTTTTAACTTTTTTTTTTATTCACCTGGCATGTTCAGCGATCCTGTTATCTCAGATTTTAAAATGAAATAATGATATAAAGGTAAACAGAAGAGCCTAGGATGAAAAGTATTCAAGTCCATTTCTAAAGAAACTATTTCGAGAAAAGACAAGTTGTTTCTTTTTCCAATATTATATGCTATTCTAGCTCCTCGAGTTTTACATTTCATGGTGTTTGGATGCGCTTGCACCTTAAATTTTGATTGTTGATTTCTTCCTTTTTTTTTTCTTTCTTCTTTTTATTTTCACAATCTTGGCCCAAAATGCAATTTTTTTATTTTTTTTTTCCTGTTTGGGCCTCCTCAATTTTATCAAAATATGTGAAATGTGATTTAGGTACTTTTTGTCCTGAGTTTTCATTAGTGAATAATTGATATCCCTAATTCCTTTAAACTTAGAGATCCCACAGATCAATTGATATCTCTAATGTCTGTAAACTTAAGAGTGAGAGATACCACAGATCAATGATAAATTTCTTTTTCATGATCGACAACCAATTACCTTGCCATGTCTGTATGCATCAAGAGCTAAGTTCACATTTGTACACGGAGACAAGACACCAGTCATTTCTTTCTCATCTTAGATGTATTTACTGTGTGATATTTGTACATGTATGTATTTGCTTCTGAGACTAGATGGGCTTTTATTTATTTATTTATATGTTTCTCTGGATGACACACTTGCTGTTTCAGATTACTCCAGTATATCAATGAGAACTGATATAAATGTTAACATATTATGCTACGGTAATGTCTCAATGAATTTTATTATGACTACTGTATTATTGTGTTATATGGATGTGAAATCTGCAATTTAAGTCTCATTTATTAAATGAATTATTTCAATATCACATACTGAGTTGCAGAGATGTTTTCATTTGTTTCTGATTGATCAAATGAAGTAGACAGCAATGAGTGGATGAATGAATATCATTATATGGAAAGACAAATGGATGGAGGCTGATAGATGGAAGGATGAGTGGATGAGTGGGTGGATAGATGGATGGATGGATGGGTAGATGGATGATGGAAGGATGGACAGATGGATGGACAGAGGGATGGATGGATGGACAGACGGATGGATGGGTGGACAGATGAAATGATTGATAGATGGGTTGATGGGTGGGATGAATGGATGGATGAATTGAATGGATGGATGGATGGATGGATGGATGGATGGATGGATGGATGGATGGATGGATGGATGGATGGATGGATGGACAGACGGACAGACATATCGATGGAGGGATGGATGGATATACAGATGAATGGAGGGATGTGTCCATCTGGACAGATGGCGGGATGGATGGATGGAGTGATGGACTGACAGACAGATGGAAGGATGGATGGATAGAATGATGGATCGGTAGATTTAATAAAAGAGAAAAAAAGAAGCAATGGAGATATGAACGAAAAGACCGATGGATGAGTAGTTAATTCATCAGGCTGAATAATTTACCTGCAGTGAGCTCAGCTTCTCATATCAACAGGGTGCCTTTGCTGCAGATCAGGACACAGAAAATGACCGTAGACCTGTCAGCCTGTGCTATAATCTAATAAGCCAATAAAAGTCAGTGAGGATTCAATCAAAACAGTCATGGACAATATACATGTAAATGGTAAAAACTACAACGTGTTGAGATCAATATGAATATTGTAGCAATTTTATATTTCCAGAGCAAAATCAGCAGAAATGAACACGACTTATTTCACAGAACAATGGCATTCATAATAATCACCATCATAACAGGCAGACAGTGATGTGAATGATGACGAAGATACAAGTAAAGAGAATGTTGAAGTAATATTGATGACTTCGAACATAGATCTAATCAGATCTGAGAGGTGTTGCCGAAATCCTATTCAGACAAATATTGATTTTGAAACCTTTTCTTTGCCACTAACTGACCCTAGGTGACAGTGCATTTGCATCTGAAAACATAGGTACACAAATATCTGTCTTTCTAAACTCCCTCTCTGCCTCTTTTTTAATTAAAAAAATATATTTATCGATTCTTTTAAAATTCGTTATGTCCTTTCCAAACCACAGTTAGACTGAGAAGATAAGAAAAAAATCCAAAAGATTTTTCCTGCCAACCACGAAATGCAGCCCTGAACGGCTTATTTCCTCATCGTCTTGGTATGAAAACTGCACAAGGGATAGTAATAATAACTAGAAAACCACATGCAGAGATTGAAAGACATAATAAAAACGTAATGGATAATATAAGGCCAAATATCAAGGGCGTACATAGCAATGTGCCTAATATTATTATTATTATTATGGTTCATTTCAGGGGAAATAATATATTTTTAAATCTTCTCAAAAATATTAATTTTCATGATTGTTTCCCTTAGAAGATCCCAGTTCCCGCTTCTTGCCAGGTGTTGATTTATATTTGTTGCTTAGTTCTGCCACGGCGGCAGCACCAGTATACCAAAAAGGCAGATCGAAAGATACGAGAAGTTTATCAAAAGCTAGTTTGGAGGAAATATAATGATTTGAGGGATACAGAAAAAGCTTAAACTTGCCAATAACAAACAGCCGTCAACTTAGCTTCAGTAATGGATTTAGAAATTTAGAGCTAACACATTTGCACATAGACCTCTATTTACTTTCGTGACCAACGGTTCAATATTTCATTTCACGATGACATTCATTATCTTTCTGAAGATGATATTATTTGTACAGAGAGATAAATGCAAAAATTCGTTGAAATACAAAGATCTAACGGATCCTCTGATGATCGTCCTCACCTAAAACACCGAGAAAATAATTTTCCAGGATCTGTCATCATTTTTGCAAGATGGCGGCCTTCGTAAGTAACCGACAGTTCAAGGAGACATAAAGACAAGTTTGTCACGAAGCTCTTTCAGTGAAAAGATGTATATGTAGTACAAAGTTGTGTAAACGTTTGACGGTCACCGGTTCTAGCTATGGAAAAAGAAAATTTAAATAGTGAAATTACATAGATCTAGATTAGTTCAGATGCCGGTAGATCTAATCTAGATCTAGACTATCCATTCATCATGAATTGGAGCTGAGCCTGAGGCATCATTGTCTCTGAGATCTTTACATCTAGGCTAGATCTAGAGGACCTAGAGCTAGATCTAGAGTCTAAATCTAGAGTCTAAATCAAGGTCTGTCTTGTTTGTAAGTAAATCTACATGTCGATCTATAGAAATTAGAGGGAATCAGGGATGCTTGATGTCGATGATCAGACATATGATTGTCACCTTTAATTGTGAGATTTATGGATGTATAGCAGCTTCTCATTCTCAGCTTCTCTATAGATCTAAATCTAGTCATTTAGATCTGTATCTAGATCTATAGCTGGAAGATCAGGACAAAATACCACGGGAACTTTTTTTTCTCAGCAACCCACTTAGATAGCCTAAAAATATGACCCATTGCCAAATAAGAGAAAGTCCTATAGATAGAATTTGCAATGCCAGAAAATGGATCATCAAAGTACTGAATACATCATAACATAGTGACTCAGATGCACTTCATTATCATCAACGCCTTTTTCACGCTGTATCAGGGTATAGGCCTCGAACAACAGACTTATACTTTCTCCCAGCCTGGGTACTTCTCACTGCATCTTTCCACTGTAGCCCTCTCTTCAAATCATCCTCCATGAGTCTTCTCCAGGCTGTTCACGGCCAACCCCTATTTCTCTGTTCCTGTGGGTTCCATTGAAGCGCATGCCTTGTAGTGCTGCTGCATGGCCTCCTAAGGGTGTCTCCCATTCCACCTCCATCTTCATTGACCTATCTCTATGTCTATTGGTTTCTGTCCTGTCCTTTCCCAGACAACTACATTTTGAATGGTATCTAGCCATCAGATGCACTTAGAAAATTTAGTTTTCATACCACATTCTTCCCTGTCAAATTCATGGCAAATTATAATTAAAGAATATAATGTAGTCTCTTTTTATTTGAATAAATTCATCATAATTTTTTTATTTTTCAACGAACACCCATATACGTGTAAAAATGCGGGACCATTTTATTTGCTATAATGATTGTGTGTTTCGAATCATGATTTCCTGTCAAATTATCATGAAAGTGACAGAGGAAGAGAAAAATAGATTCTTCATTTATTGAACAAAAACATTTACAAGAAAAAAAAGAAACTTGTTTTAGTGCAGTAATGTTTGGTAAATTATTGAACAATTTTCATCATAGTTTTTAAGATACAATCAGTTGAATGTGACACCACCCACTGGAAATTTTCATGATAGATTTCAGCAGTGCTCATTTGGCAAAATAGGTCATATCTCAGTGCTCGGCAATATAGACAAAAGTACAGGGAATATTTATTGAAGTGTCTTATATTGTTGCCTGCCATTCAGTAATCAAGAACAGTTTTTATCTTTCCTGATTATTTCTAATTATTATAGTCTGAATATGTTTTAGAAAAAAATATGTATGAAACATGTTTTTATTTTATTTTAGCTCCATTGACATTAATTAGCTCTGTTGTTTGTATTCTTTCATTCTTCTTTATAGTCACGGCGGATGCTGAAGCTCATTGTTGTGGCTGGCTCAGTGCCTGCTGTGGGCATAGGCATTGGTTACAGAATGCGCTCCGTGCAAGCTGCCGAAGGTGGCATCAGCAAGGGAGAGCGGCGGATCTACAAAGCATGTGAAGTAAGTCCTCTGGGAAGTATCGAATCCTCTTTTACAGTGTGCAAATCATTTGTCTCATGATAATTTTTCAGTTTTACACTTATGTAGCACAGAATTCTGGCAACAAGATACCAGCAAGTTGCTTACTTTAACAAGTTTTTTTTACGGGAAATACTTGACTAAAATTGAGCCCATGGCATATCTATATCTATGTCAAGTCAAAACAATATATGCATCAATTTCTGTATATTAAATTAATGCCAAGCATCATCTGTTGGGTTGAGAAACTGATAAACATTATATTTTTCTGTTTCTTTTTAAATTATGCATTTGTTACATTTGTACATGGCTGCTTTTGTGTTGCCTTGCGGACAGTTACCAATCTACCAAGTCTCAAGCTTTGATGAAGAGCCCAGTGATCTAGCCAACAGAGCACCTTACCCCAGGAATGTCGTAGAGGAACAGATTGGGGTGACACGCAAAACAATCCAAGACTTTCTTTCACAGTTTCAGGTACTGGAGAAAAATTTATCTATTATGTGAAATTGCTGAAGATTTAAAAATCTTTCCTTACTGTGACTCAACCTTTGCTCAAAGTGCAAGTGACAGGGAATCATTTATTTTTTAAATAATATGATAACCTTTACTGTCCTCAGTCACATTTATTTATAATTAATGAACCATGAGGAATTGTGTTTCAATGGAAAAGGGACATTAAACAAAAGTATGCAGTTGAAAGAAATAAAGCAGTTTGTATTACGGCTCGAGCAATGTGCTTAGCCCAAATGTGGCAGCTAATATTAGTGGTATAGTACAAAGAAGTATAGAGAGAGTTAATTAATTCAGTTCAAATTGACTATGGCACCAGATAGACAGGTTCTGACTGTGATCTTGATTTAAAATAAATATGACATTTCTTCCGCAAGTCTCTCTGTCATTGTCGCATGTTGAAATGATAAGAATGATTAGAAATGTAATCGTTCACAAAGTAGCATAAGTGGCATGACAGATTTTGAGCTCTATGGCAAGGAAAGGTTTAGAATATAATTAAGATAATAATAAGATTAACTATTACCATGGAATTTCAGCTATAGAAAGCAGGGGTAGAATGTGATGATAACCTGCAGCATTGTGACCTCCAGTGGTTACCCTGTCAGATTTACTTGATTCATGTAACCACTTTCAGGATACCTTTGACACTATCACAAGAGTGGCAGAGACTGGTATAGAGCATTCTGCATGTGAGTATGAGGTGATACCATTCAAACTGTCATTGAAATCAGTTATTCAGCCATATCTCAAATCCTCCATTTTGACCACAAAAATGGTTCTTTTCACATTAATCATTTTTGCCAAGTGGCAGTTTATATTTCCCAGTCCTGCTGATGGTATGAATTTGTTTTTTAATACTAAGTGTGCATCACACAAAGGAAATGGTAAGAATTAATGTCTGATCTGTCAAATCATTATATTTATTCTTTGAGTATATCAAAATATGAAATTGATAATGAAAATGCACATCAAACTGAATAAAGCTTTTGGAAAGAAAATGGAATAATCCTGAAAATGTAAGTGTAATGAGCATATTGGCACTTTCTTTGTTTTGAAAAAAAAAAAAAATTAAAATGTAACAAGAACTTCTGTGACAAGTAGTAAATAATGATGTCATATACAGTCAGAACCATTTATAACAGGACCGCTTATAACAGGAAATCACTTATAACAGGAGCACTGCTAATCCCCATGTGCACTCTTTAGTATTAGTAAAATATCTCGTATAGCAGTAGTCCGTGACAGTTGAATCACTTATAACAGGATACCTGCACCGCAAGGCACACACAATATAGTCCACCTGTATGTCTAGTGGTACTTTGAAACGGCACAAAGCGTATAAGTGGAACCAGTACACTACGAACATGATCACTTGACCACTATCATTTCATCTGCTTTGTTCACTGGGTGGCTGTAAGGTGGGGAGGGAGTGAGTGGCGGGCAGTGAGATCAGCCAAGTTGCTTGAGGAATGGGTAAGAGAGAGGGGTGATTCATCTATAATTCATATGATAAACAAAACAGGCTGAGGTGATGGGCCCACATGGATAAAGAAAGGACTCACACGTATAGCTCTTAACGTTAGGTAAGACAGAGACGGATCTTACCGTTCACTGACCACTTGGTCCAGTTACCCAATCAACAATGATGAATACTGACAAGTGCAGCTATTTTGTACACATTTTGCAGTGTTAATATCGCAGTGTATTTCAACAACGGCTGTGTGACGTGGATTATGCAAGATTTATACCCATCACTTATTTTACCACTTCAATAACTTTCCTAATCCCCACACCACCACAGTGGTTTATTGCCCGGTCCCCTACCAGTGCACACAGAGAGATTGAGTACAAAGGGATTGGTAGAGGAGGAGAAGGGGAACAGTGAGTGAGGGAATATGATACCCTTGATCTTTCAGTGCGCTTAGGCTAGGCTACTCTTGGTACTATTGTTTGGGACAGCGGTAGGGGAGAATTAGACACGAGGCCAGTGAAGTGTCATGTGTTAGATATCCGTGTGGCCAGGTGCTCTGTAAGATTTGGTTATTAGTACTAGTACATGAACATACTGTGACTCCTAATATAATGTATCATGTTAATATAGTTATCGTCATCACTATGGTTTTTGCTGAATCACACAAAAGTAAAAGAATTCAATGAAGGGAGACTATCCATGAAGAAAAATATCTCTTGTAGTCAGATAATAGGCTAGCAATGTTTTATTCCTCTGATTCATTGTATGTCAGTTATAACAGGATCCACTTATAACAGGATTTTTCTTTGGTCCCAGCAATCCTGTTCTATCCGGTTTCCACAATAGATCTCTGTCTCACGCAAGCCTCAAGATGTTTTAGATTCTTTCAAGTTACCTAGCACATAGCTCAGGATGGGAAAAGAAAATATGTTTGTTTTACCTTTGCAGCCAGTTTAGATTACATCCAGAACAACCCAGGAGAACTACCACGTATTGTCTTCATTGCTGTGGCTGGCATGGGAGGCATCGTCCTAGGGTACAGAGGTATGGCAAGCTTGGATTCTAGACATCTCAATTGTGCAGCATTTATATGGTTAAGTTGTGCTGTTGGAAAGATCATATTGAGCCATAAAAAAATGTAATGCTAGGAGTAGGATTGATAAACTAAGTGCCTGAGAATAGAAGAACCTCATTTAAATTTGCACTCTTTGAAGAATTGACATCTAAATAACAAATTTACACCATCTAGATTATTTGACTGTATATAATCTACAAGTAGAAAACTTTCTAAATCTGTAGTTATAGTTGGTTTTTACTTTTAGGAAATGTTGAATGGGCTAATAAATGTACATTTTGGTGCATTTCCCTACTTTTTGAATGTGTTTGTAGTTTTATTGTGAGCTCGTCATAAACTTATCAGTGCAATTTTCAGTTCATAAGAATAATGGCTATGGACTTACAGTTCTGTGTTAGTAATTTTTGAGTTGGTAGGATAACCCAGTGTTTTTAGCAAGATTTATAAAATAGATTGTAATCTGACGACACATGGATAACAATGCATGGATTGTGTTCTTTTATTTATTTATCTATTTTTAAAGAAACTTTTTTGTATGAATGAGACCATTTTAAAATATGTTTAATCGGCATAAACATTACAGATTTTTGTGCTTGGTGAAATGAAAAGCCGACTGAGTTTAGCCCAGCAATTTGTCACCTGCAATCCTCAGGTGGAGTTTTCAGGAAGTTGATGTATGGTTCAGTGGCTGGGGTAGCAGCGGCCTCTCTGTGTTACCCAAAGAGAACAGTGGAACTGTCCCGAGAAGCCACACAATACCTGAAGGACACCTACAAAGACATTGTGGGAGAGAATGCTCCAGAGAAATTCTGGCCTTTCAAAGGTGGGTGTTTAGACACCCATTCCCCATCCAACAAACAACTTTGTTCATTTCTATTATGCCTTTCAGCTGCTGTGGACTAGATGCAGCTATCTTGGCAGGGATTAAAAAAAAATAAATAAATAACTGGAGTCATGAGTAGATTGCCTGTCTACCATCTACAACTATCATTTGCAAAAGACATTTTGTATTTTAAGCTTACATAAACCTTTACAGTCTTCCCAAACTTGTGATTGTTTGCCCACTTGTCTAATTAATTCTGATTGGTTATTACCTGATCAGCTGTCGCATTTGTGCAGTCTATCTGGTCTATTTAGATTTGATTGGTGATATTTGCACAGCAGCTTTTTGTCCTTCTCCCACTCAGAATCAGATAGTAGATAGAGGATCTCCTTATGACCACAATAAAACTAAAAGTTTTTCAGAAAGAAGTGAAAAGAATACAATCATAGTACAGTGTATGGTCATAGCTTGATTGAAATCATGAAGGAGAAAAAAATTAAGGTGTGTCTTTTTTTTTTTTTTAAAAGAGGTCAGCTCAACTGAATCGAATATCGTCCCTGTAAGTCTCTAAACGCATTAAGTCTACAGAGGTGAATTTTACAGGAGAGCTTAATAAATCGAAGTGAAATCATGAATCGTGCATTTAGATCATGTGACAAAAAGTGTAACTTTCATTGGTTCCATGGATTTGATATTTATAGAGGAGGTGGGGGAAACTCATTCTAGTTTAATAAAGCCAAAAACGTCATGACCCATTTTTTTGGACTTGCGCGTTTGGAGACTTAGAGGGACGATATGTGTTGTCTGTGTTGTTTTCTTGTCTTTCTTTATGTAATAATTACTACAATAAAGATAGATAGATAGATTCTGTTCTCTTCCAGAATGAGATGTTATGTGCTTTCTGTCACGCAATTTTAAGGCCTGAAATGTTATGATTGTGTAGAGCTCATGTGATAATGCAATCAGGCCGTCTAACATTTGATAAGTTCTCTCATCTTTCCACACCAGCTGATCAGACAGACAAACAGACTGAGCAGTCCAACAAAGCCTGACTGAGAGGTGTGTCACTGCTTGTTTCCTCACTACTTCAGTTTTCCATGTAGAACTAATCAGCAGTGATAGATCTCTGCATTGGACAAAGTTCATAGCACCATAGAAAGTCACATCTTCTGGCAATCCTTTTTCATTGAATACCTTGAGCCTTGTTTGGAGGTGTATAATTGCTATATTAGTGGAGATAGAGTTGTCAGATGTACAACTAGATGCAGAGACCATACTAGTTTCACATAAAGTTTCAGTACCCTTTTTTTGTGCTATTTATGCTTTCAGTATCTGTCCATTTGCAGTCAATAAGAGCTCTCAATTAAAACTAAAAGACAAAACAAAATTGACTAAGCAGTTGTGGAGCAATTATGAAAATCTTGTTCATTGATTGGCCATTTATGCACCGTGAGGGAAGATACTGGTATTTAATTCATCTCACGGAAACATTCCTAATCAGTTGATGACAAGATAAGGGTGACATGGGCATTTAACCCACACATATCACAGTTTTTCTGGAACAGTACAGCATATCATTCATGCAAGCCAGTTTACTGTGGGCACCTGTGAACTAGTCATAAATATAATAGCTTGCACAATCTTTCTCTCGTACTTTTTCAAGAGATCACAAATCATCTTTATTTAATATTAAAGTTTGCATAAAACTGGAGGTAGATCTGCAATGTACAAAGAGGTGAGGCTTTTCTCCCCGTTCTTTGTTAATGCATGATTGTTGTTCAGAATAATCTGAGACAATATATAACTGCAAGGAGAGAGAAATGCAGCTGCATATCCCGATTCTGGTTTCGGAGTGATTATTAGTTTCATGTGTTTGATATTTTCATCTAATTGTTGAAATTGTCAGTTGCTTTGTTTGGGCCAGGGCTTTTCTTCCTGTTATATAATGAAATTGTTGGAGAGAAATAGGAAATGTAGCAAAAGTGTGTTTATACTCGGCGTCTCAGAGTCAGGAAATGTCAGCCTGAGGTGTAATTTTTACTGAATGGTTTACGTTTTGTCATTTCGAGAGGAGATTCCTTTGGCATTGTAGCATTGCATGTCATTTGTAACGTGCACTCACTTTCCTAATAGAAAAATCACAGCTGGTGTGGTATAGTGAGCTCCTTAGTAAGTAGTTATGGTTCAGGCATTTATTTTCTCATTGTTTGAACTTTACGTTTCTTTTTTCTTTTTGATTATTCAGGAAGGCTTAAAAAAAAAGAAGATTATTTTTACACAAAATCACTTTGGTCATGTTGTTGTTTCGGCTTTGAACTTGGAATTTAGTTTTGTTATGATTTGAGTTTTACCAACTTAACACTGTCAAATCAATGTTACCACTGAATTATCTCAGTTGGAATCTACATGCATCAGCTGAATTGATGAAGAGAAATAGAATAGGTTAATGTTACAAGTTTTTTTCTTATCTTAAAATGCATGCATGAGATCATTCACTTCCAGCACTTGAATATTGATGAGTTGATTGTATGAGATGAAACTCAGTGTTGCAGTTGCCAAAGAATATCTACAGCTTGCCAGTTGTTCATGGAATCGTTGTCCAGTTGTAGGAGTGAGAATGGAATTACAGCTATGTCAAAAAGTAATTGAGCAAGAGTAATGAAGCTGACACTCCTTTCATTTGTGACATGATTGAAGTTTACATCATTGAAACCAATGTTATTTTGTTTGTAGTTGAATCTAATACCCAGAAAGCAAATGATAATTGATTTTCTCTATTGTGTTTTGTTTCATTTCTTAATATTAATTTTAGTCTTCTAGAATTTTCTTCCCTGAAATGGTTGGGTTTTGTTTTTTTTTTAATGGTGGCTTGCTTCTGCATTTTTATGTAATTGTTTTTCTGAACAAATATTTATATGTCTGAGTGAACAATATTACATGTAGTAGCAGTGTCACTCTTTTATATGAACCAGATTTGTAATGTGATTGTGTTAACCTTGTCTTTTCTCACAGATTTACAACTTGAAAAATCTAAGGATGACAAAGCCACACAAGTAAGTTCTCTGTGGGTCACTTTGTGATTTCTTTTATCAGTAATTAAAAATGGCCACCACATATGGCTTCAGTCTCATAGAAAGACAAAATATTCCTACTTTTAACCTAACTAGGTTTTACAGTTGACTACCCCTGAGTCGAAACCTGATGAGACGATCTTTTTTCAAGGAACGGGTCCCGGCGCTTCTTTACTTTACCAAAAATCAAACTGATGAATCGACCTTGATTCATCCATATTCACTAATGAGTTGACCTTTTTTCTCCTGTCCCTGCCCTTATAAGATCAAAAGAAGAAGCAATGCTTGAGTTGGTGGAACTAATCCTGGCTTGTACGGCACTTATGCATAAAACACTTGATTATGACCTCATCTAGCAAAATCATGAACTCCATTGCCATGGATGGACATTGGATGACCACTATGAGGTGAAAAAAAACTGCTGATCA
>JBCEWB010186499.1:3377-25040 GCA_039654565.1 Peronia peronii
CCTCCCAGGAGAGAGAGAAAAAAAGGACGTAAAGATGGTGCAGACAGGACAAAAGGAAAACACAGAGTGAGAGAAAGGGAGGGGAGTGCGAGGAAAAGAGGGCGAAGCAAAACAAAAGAACGACAAAGAAGAAAGACACTATCTAATAAACAGTTACTGTTGTGCTGAGGAGAATGTGGAGAGGCGAAGAAAGGGAGAGGAGAGGAGAGGACCAGGGAGGGGGGAGAGAACACGGCAAGGAATCCCGCAAAAACTAGATCTCAGCCCTCAAAATATGAAGCACATAGGCAATTCTGTTTCTTTGTCTTTTTGAGGCTATCGCTATCCCGTCCCTTCAATGACAATCCGATGGCCTTACAAGTACCGCACTTGCTGCTTGACTTCATCTTGTAGTTCAAGTTCTGGGGACATAGAGAGAAAGTGGCTCCATAACAGTTACACCAGTACAGCTGCCAGCGGGTCACAGTCTTTATCCAGGTGACTCCTATATACTTTTGTCCCAGTACCCATGTTACATAAGAAAATCAAAGCTAGATCTACAACTTTGGAAGGTATAATTGAGAATGCTAAGTATGATCCTGTGTGAGGAGGCGCTGTTTATATGCAAGCAGATTTATCTTTATTTCTCCTGCAAAATGTCCGCAAAATATACTTTCACAAAAATTGAGAAAAGCAAGTCCTCAGGATGTGGCTATCTCTTGCACTCACTCTCGCAAGTCTGAAATAAATGACCATTCTTGGTCGCAGGTTATCTCTCCTGGTGACCAGGTGAGGGAAATCGTTGAAAGACTATGCCTTACATACACCTAAGTGAGTCCGACCGACTCACATAAATCACTCGTGTTAACTTGTCTAGACCAACATCCACATTACACGAGTACAAATACATTATTCTGGCAGAAAGATAGATAGGAAACTCCCAGTCTTACAGATGTGGTGGTCCTTGGGGGTAACTTGACTCTTAAAAGTTACAAACACCCGCATCAACAAATGTGTCTCCTGTATCTCACAATCTCTCATGCACTTGTAATTGCCACCATTATTTTCCCTTACAAGTTGTACAGTGTGTGTCATTTAGTTAGTCTGTTCCCCCCCCCCCCCCTCAAAAAGGTTGCTAACCTATAAGTTCCATCGGCAAATGACTTGCAATTTAAATCCTAGTTATTGTCTTTGTCACGACAACGTCAACCAACAATGTCGCTAAAACCACATTAACAGCACAGCTGGAGTCTATTCTCGACAGCTCTAGGTGGCAACTGCAAACTCCCTCTTCCCCACAGTAGCAGTTAGCAGTTAAGACTATGCAGTAAACTTACGACCAGGACCGTTTTGCCGTATACCTTGAAATACATGAACGTAGACTCTTTCGGACGTTCAAATAAGGAAAGGATTATGCAATTTCGTCTTAAGAGTCCAGCCAGGCAACCTCCTGAGATAAGTACAGTTTGCAAATTCCCAGTAAATGGTTTTCTCACGCTTAGATAACGCCAAACACATGTACAAGTTAAAAGTGGTCTTTGTCTCTGATCTGTTCACCTGAAGTTTAACTTGTCCATCGAACTGGACGTTTACAAGTTTGAGTTGCTCTGTGGCCCAGTGTTGTAAATAATCATGACACACTCCTTTCAGAGAACAAGTCAAAACCGTACTGTATATATTAATAAGTTTGAATGGTTTTGTTTACTGAAAATGAATTCCTCAAGTTGTCCTAACACTGAAAGTGTCCGAATCAATAATTAGTAAAGAAGCTTACAAGTGGGTTAACGGTCCTAGCGTCCCGTATCTTTTTGCATCTACTGCAGTCTGGACAGTGAAGCCTGAAATAAAATTTTGATGGCAAGTTAGTGCTGGACTGCGCGATCCCCAAAAGTTACTTTCTCACCAAGGCAATCAAAATCTTTAAACAAAACATTTGTGGCATTTGCCTTGTTTAAAGACCAGTGCGTTTTCTTATCGGAGCGAAACAGTAGACCAAAATCCCTTACTAGCCCAAGATGCATTCCAGCACACGGTTTGTAGGTGAAACTGGAAGAAAAAACAACTACGGGACAAAGTATTATAATGGCCCTTGTCTCTCAAGCAAAGCCTCCATAACAATACTTGACTTAGACTAAAGAAGCACATGTGACAGCGCGACAGTAGTTGTCGCTGCCTTGTAGTAAGCTTGTAACACTTTACAATCCAATGTTACAAATGTGATAGAGGTCAATGAATGTAAATGAACTTTTAACTAGTTTATATAATAATAGAGTTCCTACAGAATTTATATTATAGAGTCCCTAATAATAGTTTGTCAACTGTGTGCGATCGCTGACATTCAACATCGCTTTAGAATTACTCTATTATATTCTTTTAACAGCTGCCGTGGGTTTTAGAGGATGAATAAATAACTTGAACTGTTTGTTTGGCTGGAATAATTCCATCACATCCAAGAGAAACGAAGAGCTTATAATATATGTTCAAGTTTCTTGATGAAGTGATATATGTATTATTTTCATGTGTCAAGGGAGTGCAGAATAAGCGGAGTTTTTATCTATCATACTACACAACCAAGGCAGCCAGATTTACAGTGTTTAATTCAATATTTTACAGTGACAATATCCTAACTACATCTAAGCTGGGTAGGTAATATGTCGACACTTTGAACAGAAACCACATAATATATCCCTAAAATGAAAATTATATTTGCTGAGTACACATAAAAGCCAAATCTACATGATTTGCATACTAAAGGCAGTCACTGTGTTATTTAAAAGAAACAGGCGATACTAGTTCCTTTCTGAAGGTTTTGAAGAACCTCTGTGTCTTTTCTGGCTGCCATGGGACAACATTTACACAGGGTCAGGATATGGTTTCATGGAGGTAATTTCAATACCATTTTTTTTCATGGTATCTTTCAAAACTGACGGTTTGGGGCTAAACTATTATACACTTACGTAACATAATTTCAGTGTTGTTTGCTAACAGAATGGCAGTAGAAATCTAAACCTCATTTACCGATGTAATATGATATGCTACTGAAATTGTAAAATTTAATCATCATCACAAGAACATCTAAGAAAAAAAAAAGGCAAACTTAGGCCAGGTTATGATAATATTATAAACATGCTTAAAATATTATACCGTCGATAGCAAAAAGACGAGTAAAATGACATGACAACGAAGTAAATAGTGGTCAACGTCATAAAATCAAGAAAACCATGACTCAAACCTTATCTTCGCCCTCTCCCACCCCATCCCTCCTTCCCCAAACCTTCCCAAAGAAATGATCCACATGATCACAAGATAGCCACTCCGCGCTCCTCCCATGCCATACAAACGATGGCCTGGTGTCGGGCGAATTTGCAACAAATCAGATCGGATTGAGCCTTGCCCTGTGTGGGAAGTGACAGTGTCCTGAGCAAATACAACATCTGACGTCGACATATTTGGACTGCAGCTGCACCACACCTTGGACCTCATCATCTACTCCTCTCTTGTCTTCCTTTCTCTCTCTCTCTCTCTTTCTCTCTCAGTCTCACATTTATTCATATAAACTGAAGTTTGTCCACCTGTCTGTTCTCCTGAGCTCCAATTTTTTTGTCCTGTCTCAGATACTAATGCCACTTTTCACTTCAACACTTTTTGTGCTCTGAAGCATATAACTAGGCCTATAGCCGTGTTGCAAAACTCCTTATCCTAGCGTATTTGTTGGCCATATAATTCCCATTGTGTTTAGACTTGCACTTTCTGTTACTAATATCTTTTTGTTGAACTAAAAACTTAAGAGGGCAATTATGTGAGATGCCACAGCTTTTGCCTGTACTTGGACCGTTTCTTTCCCTCTTCCTCAAACATGTGTGTGTGTGTGTGTGTGTGTGTGGGGGGGGGGTGATTGTAACTACATGTTCATGTAATGGGTTACAGTTCAGACCATAAAGCTGTACTATGATGTAAATATTCATTCAAACTGCATTTATTTCGTCGTTTACCTCTTCTTATCTCTAACATCCAACTACGAAAAGACCTGTTTGAAATAAATGTAACAACAATGGCATATCGCTTGCTATAAAAGTACATTCTTGACACCCGTATCTCCGTTATTAGCGTGTCCTTCTGTGGTAATCAACCACACATTATACAACTTCGGAGCTTTCATCTGTCCTGACAGGTGGCCAAATAGTGTATTTCAAAGAAGAAAATTAAACATTATATGACTGTTTGTACTACTCTATTGCTCGGGTAGATAAAGTGGTCTGACAGGTTATACCCGATTTTATATATCGGTGAAAACAAACACTGAACCTTTGGATTCCATAACCGGTATAACTAAGTGTGTCAAAGAGTCCTGTGGAGAAAGTGAACATCGAGTCTTCCATTGGAGAATCAAACTTTTCCATATTATGATCTCTCCCTTTTTTTGCCAAGTGTGGCCTGGTTAACGGCGCAGAACCAGCAATTTGTTCAGCTGTTACCAAAATCTTAGTCTCGCTGAAGTTCGGCACGACCTACAGCCTGAATCAGATAAAGTTCGATACGGTGGGCGCCTATCATTTACATCACATACAAGAAATATAAAATGTTGCTGCTGCTATAGTTGTTGTGAGATGAACAATGACCCATGGTCTTCCATGAAAAGAGGAAGGTGCTATTCAGCCCTCATTATTCATGTGTTTTAACCACATCTTGACCCCACCTTTAGCACGCTTTGAAATCTTTGTAGCGGTCATGATAAACATCAATGAAACATATCTGAAACGTGAAAGAAAGAGAAGGGCCTGAGGTGTCACATTCATTTCTGACATATCATTATAGGCCCATCATGCTTAACATTTGGTTTACCAAAAATACTTCCACTCATAAACCTGACAAACCGAATACCCAGGAATGTGGTTGGTAAACGACCCATGTAAACTCCGCGTCAGCGTTTCTTATCAACGACTGATTTCAGGGGTAACCATGCCATGATAATATAAGCCATACAATTCAATGAAGGATAATGGCCGCATACACCAACACAGGCACATTCAGTTAGGCGTCACACTATCATTCCAAGACAGACGAGCAAGAACTGAAAAACGATATATTAAGCTGTCTCTTTCTGGACCACTGCGATCCATTACTTGCTCTATAAAAAAAAAAAAATAACTTCAAGGCAGCGATAATCCCCCATGCTTGCCCTAAACGACCAGCAACTCAGCTGCCACCAGTACTACGACCGGATTCATTATTTTCAATGGTAGTTAGTTATTGTACATTTCTGGGTATAGGCCTACTCTTTTCTTTTGTGATTGTTTAGATACTACATATACAATCGTCAGCCAATACACGATAGTTTTTTTAAAAAAAAAAAAGGCTCCACAAACTCTGGCCTATGACAATCTTCAAAAGTTACATCAGCCACTTATTTACGCATATGACGCAACAATATGTCATTTATCCATGTCACGACCGCTAAAAGCCAAAATAGAGGCACTATACTAAACATTACATGTACACTCAAGATCCAAGGTGACATTGTAACAGGCTCAAATACAAAACAATAGTTCATATTCGACAAAGCAAAAACCTGGAAATCCCCGGCGAGGGTTTGTACCCACTTTCTAAAAAACACCTACTGATGTTTGTCACCGCTCCACCACGAGATCTGAGAACAGTAAGTTGTCACCGGTTCAGTGCATTTTTATGTGTTTTTCTATGTCAGTGATAGTGAATAGTTTGGAGTGTTTGTACCCCCTACTAAAATTAGACGGAGATTTCCAGCCGCTCTCTTGGTCGGAACAAATCTATTATCGCTGAGCTATGCTTATATTCATAGCATATGTACGGAAAATACTCAAAACAGACAGGAAATAAGCAATCACTTACAGAGATGCAGTTGGCCGACAGTTATTTGTCTGAGACAACGTCCTAAATAAAGACGAGTTCGGGAAATTATACATGTGATGCAAGTACAGTGGGAAACACACATACACATAAACATATCCATGGGAGTTTCTCAGTTTATAAGATCTGGAGGATTTCATCTGCCAGGTACCATCTTAATCTATCAAAAAGAAAGTCGCTAAGGCAAAGACCCGGTGGTGGTCCATCTGTTATATTTAATCCAAGCACACGAGGGCTAATATTATGGCTGCTATTCTGCAAACTCTGAGCTTGGAGAGAAAAGAAAGCCGTCCGCCGTCAGCAAAGGAGCAACTGCGTCCGACTGTGGTTCCAGTTAGGTACAAACACAAACAACCTGATGTTGAAAGCAAATAAAACAGTGCCTCTCTTATTGACCTATGAGCTCCATCTGGAGCAAAGAGCGGGGCCATACTATGGCATCCCCTTACAGGTAAATCTACACGTGTCTTATCGTGGCACCAATCATTTTCCCATGTCCCTATGAACCAAAAACACTTGAAAATCCTAAGTTAATGTCACAAACAATGCGTGGAATAGTCATATACCAGCATCGGGATTCACTTTCTTATTTTCTTCTTATCAGCGGTGCAAAGCCTGATCTATTTTCATTGCTGTGTTTAAAGGTATGACTTAACTTTGTCGCCAGAGTCAACGTACCGGACAAGCATTATATCGCTTGTGGAGACAATTGCTCATTCTAATTCAAAAGGCATGCAGAATATAAATAAATACGCAATGTTCTGCAAGGACAAACTCACCACAGTGGTGTGTGTCATGCTCAAGACTCCAGATCTGGAAAACATCTATTCTAAGTACAGCTTCTCTGACAATGCATTGCCCTTCATCAATGCAACTGAGGTGGTTGACTGCTAGGCATACTTAACATCTTACAACACTGAGTGGAAGCTCACACTAATGAGCAATGAAGCCCTTATCATAATCCCATTAAGTTATGACTGCACGAGTCCTAAGGGCAGCAGGACAAGTCGCATTCTGCTGGTAAAACCCCACAGCGTACAATCCACACCCCCCATGGTGTAAGCTGAGAGTTCATGGTCCGTTGCACCGTGAAACATTCTCACAGCTCCCCAACCTTGAAACTCTGAGCCCGTGAAATAATTTGTATGGGACTTGCAAGATTAAATTGCAGATATTCTACGGAAGAAAGAGCACAAAACACACACATAGACAGACAGACACACACATACACACACATAACACAGCCAAAGGAAACGTCATATATACATATAAACACAAATTCCATTTGGGAGGAACAGACTGGGGAATGTAACAAGCTCATTTGTATTGTCCTTCAAGGAGAATCTTCAGATTAACAAAATTGTGATAGAATATCGATTTTAACTCCAGAAATGTCAAAGTACCCGATGTGGTCAAAGATTTCCTCATCAAACTTGACACTGGAATTCCCTTCCAACCACAGCACAATGTGGATGTATAATATTCATATTATAATATCATCCTAATGATAAATTGTCAGCTGGTTTCACAAAGCAATAAATATAAAGTCATCATAGAAATCCTGACATTCTGACAGTTTTTAATGACACTTTCAGAGTCAAAATAACGATTAAAATCAGAAAAATGTTTTCTGAAATTAACCACAAGCTGAAGAGCTTGAGGCTGGCTTGATGGTACTTTGGTACTAGGCAGGCTTTTCTCGTCCGCGAATCTCAAAGACAACTTTCCGCCTGAGCCTACTCACATGGTGACCAGAACCAGACTTGTCTTTATCAATCTGTTAGCCACGGCTGACTGTGTCTCTGTAATGTCAACACCACTTCACAACCTTTCGCTAGACTTCCCCACACACAACCGGCAATAAGGTATCCAGCCAGATATGTGGCTGCCTAGATTTGGTAAACATGGCCAGACCATTGGCTTGTCCACTGCAATTATAGATTGCGCGATCAAACGTTAAGAGTTCTACTATAAACACCAATCAACATGTGTTGCGTACAGCACAGTGCAATCTCTCACTTATATTTGAACAGGTTAACTTGTACTTGAGTTACGAGTATGAAGTGGATCTGACTCACTGTTAGATTTCTGTCACACACTGAAAGCAAAGACTCGCAATAGTTAATTACACAGAACATTTTTTTTCCTAAGCATGTATGCTGCCGTTCATTTCTGAAAGTAAGACTAGTTAGGGTTTGAGTGCGTGTTCAGTTTGGTCACAGACGAAATTTCGGGGTAGAAAGTGGGAGCTTTTGGAAATTTTCCCAGAAATCGCGTCTCCAGTTACTCTTCAACTGATTTGTGATTGCTGGTGGTGACAAGACACTTTCCTGGACGTGGATCTCTTCCTAGTTCCTTATCAAGACTATTTAGTGTTGATGGAAGTCGTGAGGCTTGTCATTTTCCTTATTGGGCTACTTCTTTCTTTACTTTTTCTTTCATATATCATGAATCCTTAGTGTTTTCCATGGTGTTCAATTTCCATTGCTGTTCACTGTTAACCACTTCGCCAAAACTTAATTATAAAATGTCCGTTAAGAACACAGATGAGTATATCAGGGTACACCTCGACCAGTATATAATTGTGATTCATTTTTGCTCACTAAGAAAGTTTGTGGAAATTAAGGTAGGTCTGTTTAAAGTCTAAATTTCAACGTTTGGGAGCGAAATCTGACATCCTCTTCTGAATTTCATTGCAGATTTTTTTTCAAAAAAAAAAAAAAAAAGAAAGAACATTATCAACTAAAAAAATCTATCGATATAAGATCAAGGTTTTTCAAAAAATATCGTAATGATAATGGACTTTGTACACTATCGTAGTCCTCTTATTTCATTCAAAGAAACATTAAATACTGGATATAAAATATGATTATGACAGTGCCCCGCTCCCTCCCTTCGCCGCCCCAGAACCTCCACCAAACAACACCATTACGACAGCATGCCAACGATACCAAAGCAATACATTGTTCTCTAACTGTGTAGGTTCCCCTTGGGGTGGGGAGGGGAGATAATTTAACAGAGGAATGAGGTTGAAACTAGGAGTTCTGAAAGAACGATCCTATAGGAATCTAGGGCTACAACTAGCCCTTATCAGGATGTCAAGCAGTAATGTATACCATTTTCCCACTGCTGGTGGGTCTGTATGTTTGTCTCTGGGTGCAAAATAAAATGACAGGAAAAAGAAAAAAAAGAATAATGTCTACTGGACAAATCTCTACATGTTCATCTGATTGACTTAGCAATAACCTCAAGGAATGCTGATGCTGCACAGATAAGCCAAGAATGAACAGCAAGCATGAGACGAGAACACCGGGCCATGGTAATGAAGATATAGAAAACTGACAACAGAGAGCGAGCAGGTAAACGAAAGAGGGCTTCAGGAACGAAAGAAATGCAGGGACAAAATAAGGGAGGTGGAGAAAGGAGGCCAGATGGTTGAAGTGGGAGGAACAGAAAGATAAGAGAAGGCGTAATTACCACTGGTCTTGCTGCCTAAGAGATAAAATATGAATTTAAATGTGTGTGGGCGACAAAATAAAACAACAAAAAAGCAATGACTTACGTCCGTCATTATTCAAACAATGAGACGGGACAACATAATCTAACAGGTGATGACATTTTAATTATGACTAACCAGGTATATCCTGAAATTTTAATTACGTCTAACCAGGTATATCCTGTAATCCCGTACTCTTTATTTTTAACTACTATTCATTGATTATGAAAAACTGAATGAACTAACTAGGAAACGGAAACATTGCGGGCTATACCCACGTCAACACTGGCCTGTTTTTGTTTTAAATAAAAAAAGTTTTCTTTGTCAATTCTGATTCATAAAAATAAATTGTGGTTTTCCTTCTTTGGCGTTTAGAGATACAGACAGGTGCTGGGATTCCCAATCGGAGTCGCTGAGTAAACACTGGACGGTATACATTGTCAGTCGGCCATGAAAACAATCACATTCTTTGGCCATCAGGTTACAGTCAGTCTTATCCACGGGTATCCTGGTTGCAGACAGGTTTTGCTCCTGGTTTTGAGCGCGCAAATAACTAGGACGTAGATCTATGTAGAAGAAACACAGGCACAAAGAGGAAATCAGATTCTGACCGCGTGTTTAGGCTATATTGTCTACTGTCTTCGTTGTTTTATCTTTCAGAGAACTTGCTGATAAAGAGAGTCAATAAGGTGTTAACCCGATGACCCTTGTGCGACTCTCTCCTTATCCTCAGTGTGAATAGTATCCTTCATATGATCATCAGACTGGTAACCTTGAGAAACTTGTCTTGATGACTCGCATATATCAGACATTATCAGGATTGACTTTATTTGCTGGTCACCATATAGTGGACGTTGTTTCGAAAATACAAGAGCGTAATACTGGGCTGATGCAGGTGAACGGAAAAGGAACTCTTAACTTTCCAAATGACCAGGGGTCAGAAAAGATAGAAATTTATCGACAGCAGTGAAACTAATCGAGTTAAAGTAAAGGACTGTCAAACATTTTCCTCATTCTTAGCCTCGTCCTCTTAAGGAAAAAAAAAAAAAAAGCCGTTTTTTCCTTTTAAATGAAAATATAGTGTGCTATTGACCCACTGACAAAATGTATTATATCAAAGCACTGAATTATGCCGCCATTTGATTTAGATAGGAAATGTAATGAGATACATCGTTGACACAGATAGCGTAGGTCTTTGCACGATCTCAAATGGGCTTTTCTGCAAAGCAATTTGAAAAATAATGGTCTAGGCAAATAGCTCCATAGGTAAATAGTAACTGTATGGCTGCCGACCAATGCCTATATGAATGAGAGATTCATTTTCAAGCTTTTCCTTTCTTATCCGACTCACCGTGATGAAAGAAAAAGCCCATACTTTAAATCTACACTACATGTACACCAGGAGCAATTAGCATAAGCAAAGAGAGTCGACATTCTATAATTCACTGTTATTTCACTGTTTGAAAACTAATTTCGTTTATTTATTCCGCCACGAAAAATGCCATTAGAATTTGCCGGTATAATCGCAGCGTATAACTCTACATTTCGGCCGCTGCCGTTGTACCATTTAGCGTTTCTGACAAATAAAGCAGAGACATTGCAACAGTTCTAAAAGCGGGAATAACATGTACTACAACTAATATAATAGCACTAGATGTGTTGGTCTGCCAGGATGTTGATGGAATGATTGAGGAGAGCATATCGGGGAACGTCAAACTGTTTTATGTGTTTACTCAATGACTTGGATTGATAATGCCCGAAAAGTTCACTGCAGCATACCATACCTACTAGAATTTGTTTGTAGCTTTGGTTTCAAAGTATCGAAAAAAAAAATGTCCTTGATATAGTATATAAATACTCATAAACAAAACAAACAAGACAAAACAAAGATAAAAAAATAAATAAAAGGAAAAATAATGAGACAGAGAGAAGAGGAAGAAGAGGGAAAGAAAAAATCGAATTACACAGCTACTGCTCTTGTAAGAAGACAATAGTAATTGTTCTATTCTCTTCATTGAAAACGCTTATGATGACAGTCTATAATCTACAAACATTACAAGCAAAAATGAATGGTGATCAACATCGTGATCTCAAGCCCATCATTCATCCACACCTTCTCACGCTGGAATCGAATCACTTCCTTGTACACCTGCCTGTCTTCACACACTAGTCTCCTTTAGTACCAATACATTGGCTCGCGCTCTGTCACATAAATCACAACTGACATTACATACATGGCCCAGGAATATACATAGGAGAAACGATGGCTTTTTCTTGTTATTGTTACTTTCCAAGGACACTTCCATGGTAAAGCTGAATGAGAGCTCGGAAACACAATGGCAAACTAAATATATCAAAGCCGCAAGGTATTGAAATTTGGTTATGTGAGGAATTGTTTTTCCCACATTAGAAGTCATACACCAATAAACACCCAATAAAGTGAATCATATGGGGTTTTCCAATTAAAAATCCATAACAAACATATCGTAACTGAAACAGTTGAAAATGGCATGATAAAGTCATTCTTCCTTCGCCCTCACCCAGCCTTTTTCCTTTAAATAAATAAATTTTAAAAAAGATGAAAAGGAACGAAAAGAAATACAGATATATAAGAAAAAAATCAAATCAATTTACTACTGGAGTTAGATCTACTACTGGAGTTTGATCTACTCTTCTTTATTATTCAAGTTAGATCTACCGAGTTGTCTACTGTTTAGAACGAAAAATTTCAACCGTAATGAGTAATTTGACATATAGATTGTTTACCTGTCTCTTTGCTCTCTGTTCTGTTTAGTGTAAGAATGTAGAGAAAATTCAAAAACAGCTGAGGAAATGAATGGAAATTCGAGTGAAAGGATGAGGAAAGGTAGGCAAAATGAGGTGGTGACAGGCGAAAGGTGGGGTACAGAGAATGGGCAAAGAGAAGATCGTGTGCGGGAGCACCGAGGCTGTAAATATTTCCCTGCCAGTGTAAACACAACGTTTAACGCAGTCAGCTTGTTTGTCGCCGATCTGAATAGAATAAAAGGGAATGAATCACACGCTATCTGCTCGATGTTTACTTACCGGCACGAGGTTATAGTCCAGCAACGCTTTGTAGTTTCTCATGGGACTGTAGTGATTTGGGAATACGTGAAATTCTTTATAAAATCTTAGTGGCACTTGGATTGGTTTCAATAAATAAAAGCTGTTTTTCTCACACCATTGGAAAACTGGGAGTGAAGTTAGAATATGGTATTAAATTATAGATTAAATTCGTGTGACCCTAGGATAACAAATTCAGAGAAATGTGCAAGTCATCTGTAATCACCACAAATGAAGTCAGAATGGGAAAATGAATGATCACCATGAACAATTCTGATGAAGCCGATGAAGTCAGTGATGTGCTGAGCAGTGTCGATTGTGTCAGTGCCTGCCACTGTCACTAACAACACACACTTGTTAATGAAACCAACGAACAGGTAGGTGAATGAAGAGGAAACACCTGAATCAAGGTGAAGGGAAAAAAGAAACACAACTTCCCTCACTGAATTATCGTCCGTTTATCCATCATGTCACTGCCAAATCTTGTCAATGGGATGTTAGTGAAAGAGCCCACCGCTTGCCAACTGAGTGTCCTGCTAACTACGCTGGGCCATTAAGACCACTGCTACATTCAGCCAGAGGGCGGGACCCAAGTAGCTGAATATAGAGCCTACGACACGCATGGCGAGTAAGGTGGCGGGGATAATGAAACAAGTGACAGAACGACCAGGTTAGCGACGAGGGCTGTACTGACGCGTTCAAGCAATAAGAATCTCATCGACACCCACTTCGATGTTCGTGTGTTTTATCCAGATCCCTTCCATTCACTTACAAAAAAAGTATGTAAATCCCAAGGTTTAACTGCGGAGACAGACTCAGCTTTCTTTCAAAGCGAAAGGTGAACCGCAGACTTTTGATGACGCTGAACTATAATGAGCGATTGGACTGACAAGAATCAGGATATCACAGAACATGAATGCAACAAGATGGTAAATGGAGCATAAATAGGACTTTGAAGGCGGAAACGAATACAGTATGGCATGAAATACAATCTAATTGGGTAAATGCTGCCTTTCTGAAAATGGTAGTAAAAATAAGACTGCTTGTCACGATACATTGCTTGAACACAGGCAACGGGACACTACTCTGAATGATCTAATGGTAACTAAGGTAAACAACACTCTTGTTGGTAACTACGTAGGGCACACGCTTCATTCTTAGGGCCTCTTTGTGTCATACTAGGGGCAACTGTATGTGTTCGCCTGGGTCACTGGAAATCGATAGTCACAGTCAGCATAGTTTGACATACTGCAATGGCAATTCCCTTTTATCTGCCATAGTACAATCTTTAATATCATAGCTTCGGAGGTCGTGAACACATTCAAGGAACAAAGCCGAGGATGAGACAAGTTCTTCAAATAAGACACTGACAATTTGACAAGAACAAAATAAATTTAAGAACTGAGAAGAATGACGAAATGTTCCATGCATGTTTTTCTATAAACCTAGAGAATGGATCGATATATATATCGTCGTAAACGGCAAACCAACAGGGATCACACAAACAATGGACATATTCAAATAGTGACGGAAAGGTAAACCAGTCTATCGGTATTTGCATAACAAATGGCAACCGATAGATAGCATTTATTTAATGCTTGTTCCGCAAGCGTTTTACAATCATTTATGATAGGTAAGAAAAGGCTACAAAGTAACCAGATAAAGAACAGGTACTGTCTAAAGCACGAGATAACCGCCTCCAGGAGGCTGAAAGACGTATATAGACGGCATCTACGAGAACTTACTTCACTGTTTCTGCAAAAGAGTATGTTAGTTTCCCTGTTCAACAATAAGTACTTGTCGTGTTCCATATCTCTCAAAATAATGTGACTTACTGCTTTGATTATACCGGCAGGACAGTGTTGACAGTGATGGCTTCATGGAAGTATTTCCGATACAAACATGTTGCACAACAGGAAATTGTTTGAGAATCTGGAAAGCCATATAGAATGGGCCTGGCGTTGTGTATGTGACAGAATGTTATAAGCTTGAGGAAAAAATCTTTTTAAAACGGTGTCTAATACATGTGCTATAAAGCTTCTTTACATGATTTATGGCGCCGAACATCGGTCTGCCGTCGCTTTTTATTTTTTTAAAATATATAATGTACACGTGTGAATTTAATACATGTATATCAATTCAGCTGGTTAATAAAACTGCGCTGGCAAATAAAAACGTAAGTGAACTAAATAAAGTTTAGATTTATATCTAACTGTCAAAATAGCAGTCTGGAAAAGCACTGACACAGCGCCGTGAATCACAACAGGTAAATGTATCTATATCTATAATTAGCGCAGTGTGAAAATCCCTCTCAGCACACATCAGATGTTGTCTTCATAAAGCTAACAGCTACAGCTTAAGTCGAAACACCATCTTTTCACAATGAAATTCACTGATGACCTATTATTTCTGCTGCATCGAGTGTCACTCGCAATTCAGATTTAGCTTCAGAAGCGACAATCGCATTAACAGAACACCACTTTTAAAATATACTTTGGTACTTTAAACACATACCAAGACAACATTAGAATTCTGTGAAGAAGAACGCGGCAAACCAAACTGGACTCTTATTCCATATTGCATCCTAATGTTTAATATTTAAAAAAGATAGATAAATAAATAAATACACCTTGATGAAATTATTTCCATTCTTCTGTAATTCAAAAGTACCTGTAGTAACGTTCCTGCCCGGTTTCATAAACTCTGAGAAACCCTTTTATTCTTGTCCTCATTATTTTACACAAAACGACAAGAGGCAATAAAGAAAGTAGTTGGCAGCTTCGCCTTGTCACACTAACACCTCAGGTTCTGTTTCACTTAATGCTTTCGGAGGACTCATTGCTCGTAGTTGTCCAGCTCAGCAGAACTCATTACAACATAGCCATGCATCTGTTACTACACTGTTGAAAAGTGTTGAAATACCTAATGATACTAAGCTGATTTTCTTTCTTTCTTTGTAAGTTATGCACTCTGCCCATTCCTTAGTACAGAAATACAAAAAATAAAACTAAATCCAAAGTCTGATTTGATCGAGATCAAACACTTGGGGAATGGAATAATGATACATTTCAATTACAGAAAAAAAAGGAAAGAAAAGAAAGAGAAAAAGAAGAAAGAAAGAGAGAAAGAAAGAAAGAAAGAAAGAAAGAAAGAGGTGAAACTGCAGTTTTCTAAACATCTGAATCTGATCACTTAATGCTGTTTGCATTTCCATGTCTCATCTTCTCAACGCGAACAAAGACAGCAAAATAGTTACTGCACTATCCGGGAGGGTAAATGGCACGGCGACGTGATGTACGGATATGCTCCCTCTGATATAGGTCTTTAATGGTGCTTATCATTGAATATCTCACGGGTACACCTGCTACGGTATTATCAGTCCTGGTGAAAAAGCTAACAAAGGGACAGATCATTTTTGTTTTCGCAGTTGAATCGTGAAGAAACACTTGTGAAGCTCAAATATTTTGCATGTGGCATAGCTTGCCTTTAATTCGGAATGACCCACTGTCCTTATACGCAGATGTTTGCCTAGTTATGTAAGGAATGCTTCTGTTTCAGGTAGGGAGCCAAAACTGATATGTATCACTTGCCAACTCTTTGTTTAAAAAAAAAAGGAGAACGAATGAAAATGTAGATCTATATGTGTTTAAAAAAAAGGGGGGGG
Source organism: Peronia peronii (assembly GCA_039654565.1). Taxonomy (NCBI): domain Eukaryota; kingdom Metazoa; phylum Mollusca; class Gastropoda; order Systellommatophora; family Onchidiidae; genus Peronia; species Peronia peronii. The sequence goes on from JBCEWB010186499.1 coordinate 19,487, forward strand.
GGCGGAGAGGGCGGAGAGAGAACCAAAGAAAGAAACATTCCTCGGGGACAAAACAAGCGAGATGTCCATCTAATTTTGCATTGCTGAATAGTGACCTGTGACTCCGTTAGATTCCACATATCACTACAAATGCAAATAGTCTACTGGCCCTATCTATCACAATGCAAGCTGACACCAATGATGAACCGAGACTGGTCTCCTGCCTACGTTATCTAAGGTCAGTCAAGGGATGGTCTCTGCTTGGCTCGGGGCATTCAATGATGATGAAGACGGCCACACAGGGGGGTTGACAAACATCGCATAGCTCAGGGCTAGAACAAGAATAGACCTCGATCTACTACCTGGTGGCGATTATCTAGTTGAATGATGCACGCGAATTGTCCTCGCCACTCGTGAGGATGGGTAAATGAGATATATTGCTAAAAAGTAAACCTTTCTTCGCCCCATTTTATTCTCACTGTGCTGGCCCTTTCACACATCTGTTATTTAGTCAACCCTTTCACACATATCTGTTATTTAGTCACCCCGGAAAGCGTTTAACGTATGAGAGGGTGAACACATAGCCTGAAAGAAATGGGTGGATCGACACTTTGGGGAGGAGGGGGGCGGTATATGTGTGGCGGGAGTTAGAAAAACAATGATGTCTCAGAGATGGACAGATGGTAAGAGTGGAATGGCGGTAGGAAAGAATATATTTGTGGGCTATACTAGAGTCAATGTTTAGAAAATATTCCGCATCTGCTAAATAAGATCCCGACCCCTTCTTCCCTATTAAAAAGAAAAGGTAAAGTATTTGCAACACTGCCCTTTTATTTTCGCTGGACATTGTTTCTTTCAAATAGGAAAGACATGTTTTAACTTTGGTGTCATCTATGAGAGATCACATCAGGGACAATGATGAACTGAGGGAGACACATTCGAATGATCACATCAGGGACAATGATGAACTGAGTGAGACACATTCGAAAGATCACATCAGTGACAATGATGAACTGAGTGAGACACATTCGAAAGATCACATCAGTGACAATGATGAACTGAGTGAGAAGTTTCTACTTGATGCAGTTCTCCTTGATAGGATTCAGATGTCCAATTACAATACTGGATGGATTTTAAGTTCAAATCTGCTTGTAACTAGTGGATGATGAGATAACTTCCTGCTGGAAGTTGAAAAGCGAAACATATACCGTATATACTAGTGGATATGAATAAAAAAAATACTTCGCAACATTAAATGATAAAGGCAATAGTGAGTGCGTATATCTGAAGTATAACTGAACTAACTCATATGCTCCTCGACATTTTGTTCTGTCTTTTTTTTTCAAGGAAAAAGTCCATTTATTCACACAGAAATGGAGAATTCAAGTAAACAGAGAGGGGAAAGGGGCAATGAAGCACAAAGGGAGACAACAAAAGTAATTACACAAGCAACAGTGATCATAAGGGTAAGATGAGTTATTTCCCTCATTGTCACCGCTCTTTCAAGCATTCGAATAGTTGCTTTATTTGTATAACATACGTAGATGTAACTGTTCTTTTCTAAGTCAGGCTTAGTTTGTACGTAAAATCTGGTATGAATCAAGTTTGCAAAGGAACCAAACCAAGGGAAGATGATATATGTGGACAACTCAGAAAGCAATCTTCTTTTATTGTTGTTATTTCTCCATTTATTTAAGACTAATGGACAGCCCTTCTTTTTATTTTTTTTTTTCTTATACAATTTGAAGATACCATGTATGTTTCTTTAAAAAAATGGTGGACTCTACCTACATTAGAAGAAGTCAAACAAACCAAATGTAAAGATGTTATGTGTGTCTACATAAAACTTGTGAGGGCATTTTGAAAAGGCAGAGGAGGATAAATCTGAGATGACAACACAACCACAACAGAATAGTTCAAATGATCCATTACCACAGATCTGATTTTGTGAATCTGCAATCTTTTCTATTAGCTAGTTCAGTATTGACAAAGATGAAATTTTGTTTTCAACTGTCCAAAATATTTAAAACATTTCATATAAAACAAAGAGAATTTATTCCATTTTCGTGTGTGTGTGTTTGCATGCTTTGAGATTTGTGTGTTATACTGAACTTACCTCATCATCATCATAGTCGTCATCAACTATGAGATCATCATCATCGATTGGTGAACGACCATTTTCATCTAATGGTGTCTTCTCTCCATCCCCACCAAAGTCATCATCATACACATTATCATATCCACCCGGGCTGGCAAGTCTCTGAGGGTCTATGAAAGGATGGTCTGATGTAAAGTCTTCTATATCCACACCAAAGACTTTGTCTATTCTCCTTCTGGCTTCCTCTTCCTCCTGACCTTCCTTTGAATCCATTTCTATAGTATAAGTTCCTGCCTCACTCGCCTTGTCTTCCTTATCATCCTTTGTTCCCATATCACTGGAGTCATCTTGAATGTCCTCTGTTATTCTCAAATCATCATCATCATCTTGCTCTTCCTGTCGTTTCTCCACTTTAACCGGTTTCATTTGTTTTTTTGAAGCACTCACAGTAGCACCATAGATAGCAATGGAATCATCAATGACAGGCCTAACAACAGCCTGTTGGGTGGAAGTACGAGCAGCCAGAGGTTTGTCATGGCTGGCTGCTTCTGTGTATAGTTTTTGCTCAGGTGATACATCTTTGTCATTACTGCCTGATGCAGTGGTCCCGCCCTCAAACATTTTGTTGATCAGATATGAAGTGGAATCTGGAAAATGAGACAAGTTGGCTGCTGCGGCAGCAGAAGGGCTTTTGGAAGTGGCGCCAGCGGTGGTTGGTGTCGCTTTTGCTTTCAAAGATGTGGTCTTGGAGGTCTGTGGACTTTTACTGGGTGCTGTCTTCTTTCCTGCAACTGAAGAAATAAATATATCCCTAAATAATTATTATTCAGCCTCAATTTAGCCTTATCCCTGAATACCATTTCTGTTGATTCAGTATAAATTTCTGATCTTTTTTTTTTTCAAACTTTACCAGACAAGTAATGAATAAATATTCCTCATGATTAAAAAGATAGAAAATGTCAGTTCACATTTCTCAATTTTCTGACTTGTCCATTAAATGAGGGAAACTATGGCAAAGAAGAAAGCCAATATTTCACGAGAGTTCATTAAACATTAACTAACAACAAATGAAATATGATGATATGGCATGAGAAAAGCATCTGTCGGTGATAAGCCTTATAAGATGATGATGCTATGCTGTTAATTCTTAAATCAGAACTCAGTGATATCTTTCAGAGAAACTATTCCTTCCTTGTTTTCTCAAGGTCTGTCTTGCTGATTTTTTTTAATTATCAAAAGCTCTGGTATCAATAGCATGTAAGTAAATTAATGAATAGAATATACCATGAATGATTTAATGTTGACAGTGTAAAGTTTGACAACAAGATGACTCAATATTGCATCAGAGATGAGGAAGAAGGAAAAAAAGAAATTACTACAATCACATACCTTTCTTATCACTTTCCCTATCACTAGACCTCCTCTCTTCTGAAAGTTCAGACCATTTGTCTATTTCTTCCAGGTTAGGAGACCTGAGGGAAGAGCCCGCTGTAGCTTGACCACTTGACAATCTGGATGACTTTCCCTTGCCTTCCACCACAGTACTCCAAATCTCATCAATCTTCCGCTGATTCAAGGGAGACAGCTCACGCTCCTCCTAGGGAAATGAAAATTTGTAAATTGTAACCTGACAAGACAACAGCTGGATAAACTCTTGGCAATAAGCTTGTTTCTGAAGCAAAACTTTGAAGAATATCTCGAACCAGATTGAGGAATAAAATGGAAAACTAGCAGCGTGAAATATGATATGTCTTGTGACAGGATGAAAGGAGTCAGATATCAAAGAAAACTTCATAGACAAAATGAGATTTTACTGACTATGGAGTCAGAAGAAATTAATTTTGAAGTGAATATCTCAACCCAGAGAATTCATATCTAACTAATTTGTTTATCTCAAAGTATACTCATTTCCCCTTCCAATGACACTTAGAACTCTTCACATGAAAAATTTGACATCAGACTCATTTCACCCAGTTGGGTTAAGGCATATGTAACTTTCTAGATGGATATCGGTACCTTAAATGTATATATCTTATATATTCTAACTAGTTTGAGACACATTCATAATTCTACCGCCTCATAAACACTGTTCACAATAAAATATTCACAGTGGGCCAATGGGGATTCTCCATGTATACACAGCAAAGACTTAACCTGCACTCAATTAAATTTGTACAGTGGGAGGAAGGATTTAAACGGACAGGTAAATTATGAAATCATACGGCCAGCAGGAAAATTATACTTACAGAATTTTTGTTTGGAGTTGATTCCTTGGACAGCCTGTCCTTCCTGTCACGAAAGTTTTTACGTATTTTGGGAGGCACAAACTCACTGAGGCTGCTGCCAATGTTGAGAGATTTCTTGGGATGGTCTTGATCATCTAGATCAATTGTGAATGATGTGGCAGGATTCACATCAGCACCTGGACTCTGGCTCTGGGTTTTGGCATTCTTCTGGCTCTGGAATACAGAAACACATTTCACAGCTCAGCACCAATGACAAGTATTTCCAACATGTCCACCGACATGTCCACATGGGCATGTAATTATCACCCTTAGATAATCATAAAGACAGAAATTTCACAGCTCAGCAGTACTTACAATAAGTACTTCCAGCATGACCATATGAGCAGTAAAATCCTAGTCATACATGTTTGAAAGGACCACCAGTATCACAAAAGATATAATCATACATATACAATCTTTTCCATACTGTCCAAGACAATTTGAGGGTCCTTAGACTCAATACATATACAAAACTATCTGGCAATTACCTGTGATGCATCACATTAACTCCTCATGTTGAAACTTTGACAAAATATGTGTATCTTCACATTTTTAAACCACATCTACATTTTCTATCTTGACTTACAAATCTCAGCTAACTTTCAGATGTGGCACGTGGGGCCATTTAAATTCATTTAAACTGTAATAAATGTATTAAACAAAGAGTATGATTACTATGCTACTGTCTCTCTGATCTCATAAATTCACTTATGAACCAGGTGGGTCATGCATTGAAATAGTTCAAAGGTACAAGATAAAATGCCACAGAAGTTGTAACAGAAACTGTACCAAAGTTTTCAAGATACCACTCTCATTTCAGCTTCAACTTGGAATGTCCTAAATCATATGGAAAATACAGAAATGGTCATATTATGAATTGGCTCTGAATGTAGGCCTATATATTGTACTACACTTGTAGTTGTTGCTGGGATTAAGTTTAATGTTTGACAACCACACCTCTCATTTTGCTTCACATACATATTCTTTAAATGCATTTTTCATAGATCTATCTATTTAATATTTAAAAATGCTAAAGTACCCTGTTATGTTATTTGGAAAGTAATTTCATATGCAGAGTATAATAAGTGATTTTTTGAGCAGATTCACTCCTTAAATGGGGGGGGGGTTATGAAATTGGGTTTTTGCTCAAAATATTCGATTTTGGGTTTCTGCTTTCTTTTAAAAGTTCAGT